>JAODTR010046462.1:0-18830 GCA_025399935.1 Amblyopsis rosae | reverse complement strand
GGAACACCTCCCAAGGGAGGCGCCCAGGGGGCATCCTTACCAGATGCCCGTACCACCTCAACTGGCTCCTTTCGACAAGAAGGAGCAGCGGCTCCACTCCGAGTTCCTCACGGATAACTGAGCTTCTCACCCTATCTCTAAGGGAGAAGCCAGCCACCCTTCTGAGAAAACCCATTTCGGCTCTTGTTCTTTAGGTCATGACCTAAACTCCTTCACTTGGGGTAAGGACTCATTCCCTACCCAGAGTAGGCATTTACTGTACTTCAGAATTTACTTGTTATTTATATCTGTACAGTGGCTGACCAATAGCATTTCACTGATTAATTCTGATATGTTAAGTCATTAGGCACTATACAGTATCTACCTCTTTTGCTTCTCTCTACTCTGTCTACTCTTTTAACCGGTTGTGGCATCTTCCTCTTGCCGGTCTCATCTGTTATGCCTTCGATTCGATCCCCGATGTGGATTGGGTCCCTTTGACTGGATCGCTTCACTTCCCGGATGCTTGGGTACTTTTTATATTTTTTACTTTTACAGTTTACTGGTGGATTAACATATAATCAACATTGTGTCTTAAATGTTGGTTCAATTTGCCGGTCTAGCACTACAGCATACAGAAGCATACAGGCTACTAACTACTAGGCCTATAAGTCGGTTAGTTACTTGCTTGGGAGTAAAGACTTTTGACTTGTCTCTTAACCTTTCAGCCCCACCTTTACGTTTTCACTCTGCAAGTGTTTTCCAGCTCTCTAACTGATCACACTTAGTGTGTGTAAGTGAGGCAGAGAGGTGCGGGGGCTACGTAGTCGACTTTCATTTGTAATAGAACAATAAGCCTTGGGGAAAGGGGGTGTTGGCCCGTGCCGATCAACCTTCAGCCAACATTAAGTTAAAGAAATGTGCAAGGCAGGCAGCCCACCGGCCCAAAGGTAGGCCGGCCCACTGAGACTTGTCCCTGTGCTCCCAATGGCCAGTCCGCTACTGGATTTGGTCACAACACAGTATGCCCACCCCCATATAGAATATATTTTTATAAAAAGAAAGAAAGAAAGAGAGTGAACTAATAATGTGCAAACAGAAGGACAATGTAAAGAACGAAAGAACAAATTCATACATGAAACAGTCTCACAAAAAGAGCGCGAGGGATATGCGAACGGCCCCCGGGTTGATTCCTGAAAGGCGTGGGCTTGCTCTACTTAAAGATCTTTAAATAGGGTGCATCACTAGAATGCCTAGCCCTGGTCATGTCTCTGCCCAGGCGGAGGCACTATGGGACACACCAGGGCAGAGGAACATGGGAAACTGGGCTAGAGCTGGACAGTGGGGGCAGGTCAATAGCAGGAGCAGCTCCATCAGAACCATCATGTTCCTCCAGAGTCACTACACATTTAAAAGAGACACTTGAACCGCCAATAATCTCTGTATACCTGAAACGGGTAGAATTTATCCGTGCGCCTATTCATGTGCTTCTAGTTTCAAAATATACTATGTCACTGTATTGATTGTCTTCTAAAAAATGTTTAATTGTCTGTATTTTGGTGCTCTAGTTTTTTAATTATGGTCTAACACACAAATATAGGCTATGCATGAAAGCATCCCAAGATCAATGATTCCACTTTTTATGCATGTTGGCTAATTTAAGATAATGCTAGCATTGAACTCGTGACAAGTGTCACATCCGAGGATGCTTCGTACGCTGAAAACCTGGCGAAAATAAATTAATTTGGATACCGAGTAAATTAGACCTGGTGACAGTTATAGGTATAAATGCCTGTGTTCTATATGGAGGGCAACCGCTGGTCCACTGGTACGTTGGCGAGGGTATGGAGGAAGGAGAGTTCTCTGAGGCCAGAGAAGACATGGCTGCCCTGGAGAAGGATTATGAAGAGGTGGGAACCGACAGTGTCGGCGATGAGGAAGGAGAAAAGTACTAGGTTTTTTTATTTTTTTCTGGGAAACATTCCATTTGGTTGTTTAATTTAATTTCTCAACACTTTTCTATGAGTTGATGCAAGCTATGGGCGCCACCATTTTGCGATTTGATGCGTAAAGCAACTGTTTCCCCTTGACTTCAATGTTAATCTAAAGCCGTTAAAACTTCGTAAATCGGTTGTTGCCATTTTTTTTCCACTATATATAAGATATAATCTATAATATTATATCAGAGAAAGTATAACATCAATAGTCCTATCCGCCAACGAACTGGGCCAATCTGAGTTCCACATGCCCTCCTGGTAAACAGCATCTTACACTGGTATGCAGTAATACCAAAGATGCAATTTTGCTGATGTATTTGATGCAATATTAAGAGCCTGAATGCCAATTTAAAATGAAATGCTTATTTTGTCAGCTTTACATTTGTAGATAATAGTGGCCAGGCATAGCAGTGGTTGGTAATCAAAGACAGTTGGGCTGAATATGAATACTGTATATTCCATCCGCGGTAGTAACACTGCTTCAGCTTCTATTTTTATTTTGACTGTGTGCTTGAACTACCGGTGCTGAGATTTATATGATGTAAAATGCATCATAGCAGGTCGCCGCCATTTTGACAAAGAGGCAAAAACTTGCATCAAAGAATGTCAATGGCCAAAGTGGGATTGTTGCATTAAAAAATAGTTATGTACAATTGAAAAACCTCAACGGGTCAAATTTACCCTGTGGCGGTTCTAGTGTTAAACCAGTCACATACAGTTTAATGTTTAAACAGAGTAGAACATATGTATGATTTATGACAATGTTGTGACAGGTCAAGAAAATACCACATGTACCCATTGGGTACCCTCGGCTGAGGTATTTAACAGTTAGCATTTTATTGTTTATATTTTTCAGGATAAAGGCACAAAACAATGTGAAAAGCAAGCATTAATAGGAAGGCATTAAAAGGACACTCCTAAATTCCATTATGGGTACAGAGTGCCAGCCACTCTGCGCTGAGGCACAGGAGACATAGGCAGAGACTCTAAGTTTCAACCCTAAACCACGTTTCTGTACTGCTGGTTGATGCTGGCTTCAAGCACAAGCCATTTCGGTCATAAATTGCAGGGTGTCCCCTTAAAGTAAACAAGTCAGTGCAGCTGATTGCCTCTAATTCCACTGAAGCATCTGGGGAAGGCGCTCATTGTGAGAAGGCAGCGGAGGTCTGGGGTCTATGCATAGCGGCATGTCGGCTAAATGATCTCCAGTGGATGTGGCTTTAAATGGCGGCTAAATGACACCCGGAGCACTGCTCTATCTGAGGCTCATTACGTGCCTTCCCGTTCCCGGGAGGCCTGGGGCTCAGCTTCACTAACAGGAGGACGGTGATTACAACACTTTGCTCCACAATGCACCTACCTCCTTCCTTTACGCTAACTGTTTGCTATCTCCCCCGCCTCTCTCTCTCTCCTCCTACAGCCCCCGCTTGCCCTGTGTGCCTACCCACACCCAGCCTCTCGCTCCTCTCTTCCCCCCCCCCCCCCCCCCCCCCCCACATCACACCTCCTCCCTGGCACCTCGCGGGCGCCCGAGGCGGGTTGGCGTGTGGCGCCATGTGCCTTTTTGTCCTGCGTGCCTTCCCCGGCACTTGAAGGCAAGCGGGCTGTAAATGGCAGGGAGACAGCAGCGATGAATAGGCAGAATCACGACTCAAACAGCAGTCATCCAGCCAGCAGCAACATCAGCAACAATAACAGCGGCGTGCAGAAATCACAAACCTATTTGAGATGGAATCACAGGGCAGCAGCAGATAGAATAAGCCATGATATGTGTACACACACACACACACACACACTCACAATGATCACATGCAACCCAGGAAAAGGCCTATGCATTTCTCTGCCAAGGCTCAATGTACTCCAAACCAAGGTGGGAAAAGATATCCTTCTCACTTCCAGCTTCCAGGAATTCTTTCTAGAAAGTTAACAAACAAACAAACAAACAGAGAGCATGTTATTCTATAAGCATGATTGGTTGTCAGTCAGAATTAGACACAAACATTAACTACGTTTGTACATTATACTGGGAATGTATTCAAAGGCTACTTGCAGTAAAGTCTGATTTCCACATTTTACATTGCCGAATGTGAAATCTTGATACTATTATGTGTTGTAATGAGGTGTTGCCATCTCCCCCAAGATATGGCCCGAACGATACAATAAAGTGTGCGGTTTAAGACCATTGTTTTTAATAATACTATTACTGACTAAACTAAATCTTCCCTGACCTTCTTTTTCTACCCAGGGAAATCACACTATTCACGGGGAATGCCCACAGCGACAGATATGAGCACAATGATTTATTGACACTTTTCTGAGTTACATCCCACATAGTAACTTAAAGACTGGCATCATTAATTAACTGACAATTCAACTGACAATTCAACTGACAATTCAACGCCATTTCAGACTAGGTCATATTTATCATGGCAAACTGGTATTAGGTGATTGAGTGATTGTTTTGCAGTGGGGTACATTGCCCCATTGTGTGGCATTGTTCACATTGTAGGCATCGATGGAATAGGATGGAAACAACAGAACACTAAAGAGAAGTATTTCAAGAGACTTCTTATCACTATTGAAGCAAAGGGTATTAAATTAGTTTTTAATGAGAAACTGTCCATGATTGTATAGTTTCAAATTAAATTAACTATTCATTCATTCATAACTACTGTACATACAGGTTATTTGCATCCCACAGCTTTTTTATTTAAAATACATGTCACGCTGTTTCCTCTGCCCAGCTCTCCTGCCACCATAAACACTCTAACCTTGCTCTAAGTGATTTCACTTTTCAGTGGACGTGCATTTTCCCTGACAAATGACGACAGGGCTATTAAGTGCTGGCCGCTCACCAATGCCCTGTGACGGCTCGTGTCTCTATAGGAACTGCGGGCAGCCTGCAGAGCGAGTGCTGCTATTCTGACACATCTTGCCTGCGAGTGCTAAACTGGATCTGACACGCAAGGGAGATAGGGGTTAGGCTAGCGTGTGCGCAGGCTCCCTCTTGCAGATATAACCGAGCACAACTGGTGGGCAGAAGGCAGAGGAGAAAAACACTTGAAAGCCTGTCTCCAGTCCTACTGGCTTGTTATTTACAATGCAAATGACAACTTAGGCGCTCTCCAGCACTGTTTTAAGTGCTCATTGGGTATAAAAAAAGTGTCCCCCGCGTATTTTAAAACCTATTTCTTTCTGTCATTATTTTAGCTGGTGTTAAGCCCTTCTTGTCAAAACAGACTTCCAGGCTTCAGGGATAGATTCCTTTTTTAATCACTTTGCATTCTCTTTTCCTTCTCTCACTGTCTGCATTTCACATACACACACAGACGCACGGAGACCTGTTTAACCTGGCTGCTCTTTCATAAAGAGAGCTGATAGAACATTCCGGGGCCACTAAAGAGGTCAGCCAGTGTGTCTATTAATCTGTGCACACACCGCTGAACCAACTGACTGCTGTACTCATAAATAGACATGTAATGTGCAGTTAGCTCACAATGTCCTGGCAAGCTATATACTGTACCTGCTCTATTACCAGCACATAAGATGGAGGGGTAGAGAGAGAGAGAGAGAGAGAGAGAGAGAGAGAGAGAGAGAGAGAGAGAGAGAGAGAGATTAAAACAAAGTAGAGAAATAAAGAGCAACAAAGACAGAAGCAAAAACCAAACATAGTCTGAACAGCAGCGCTCCAACCACACAGATGTCATTGACTAGGTCAACCATCTCAAAAAACACACAGGATCCTTCAGTAATAAACTCCTGAGTCCCGGCTAAGATTCACCGCTCAACACAAATCACAACAGCTAAAGCCTCTTCTCTGAAACACCTACACTCCTTTAACGTCCTGTGGGAGATGATGTGCTTTATTTGCTGAGCACAAAGCTCTGCTGATTCGGAGAGAGATAAATCCACAAGCACAAAGTTTTTACCCCCGTAGGCACACACAGCAACACTACAGCTGTATCAGCAAAAGGCAGAAATTATTGCCAGGATTTCCTGTTCTTTGCTTCGACTTTGAGGCTGTTTAATTAGAAGTGGTGTTTATGTGTGCTACACTGGGCACTATCTAACATACTGGCACATTGACTGGCAAGCCACAGCGGTGCTGTCTGCACTCACAGCCAAATGGAAGCGTTGTGTATTACCGAGGCCCAGTGTCCTTGGCTTAATTAGCCGCTAATCAGGCGAGCGACTCTGTGTCCGCTGCATAATGACATCCCTCACGAGCCTCGCCGTGGCAGCTTCTGAGAAACATCTGCACGGGCTCTGTTGCCCGTCGTCCTCTCCCTGCCACCGGGACCGGCGCCTGATGGATGGAGCTGATGGACGTGGACGACTGCCCACCACGGAGAAACAGACGGCTCTAATAACACGACGTATGCACATCTCCAGCTCACTCATCGTACTGTTCACATTTTTGTTAATGGTGAATCACAGACACAAAGATATTTTATATTAAAAGGTACACTCCTCAATATGTGCCTGGAGTTGCCACATCTGAGTGAAATAAATAAACATCTCGAGAGAATGGATGTGGAGGTCTGATATATTGACATCTTGACAGTATAATATTGCATCGATGTGGTATTCTGAACAGATTGAGTAAGAGTACAGGCAGCATATTCACAGCTATGTCTTTTAAGCTGGAGGACATCCGTCTTTATATTCTCATGAAATATGCTTCTGTAACACACACACACAAACATACGCACACGCGTGCACGTGCACAGACACACTGAACTGGAGAGAGAGAGAAAGAGAGACAGGGAAAAAAAACTAATGCATCCTTCCTTTGTCATTCAAAAAACATCCCAGGCTACCCAATCAGCTATTACATTAGCAATGTTCTTTCTTTGTTCCGACACTTTCCACATCATTGTCGGTTGAACATAGACTGCTGTATTGCCAAGAGATCAGAAGAAAAATCCTTTGATTACCTCTAAGTTAATTTAACTTTATTGCAGTGCAGTAAAGGGCTGACTGGGGCACAAACAGAGCAAAGTCGATCATGCCCCAGTGTCTTCCCCTGTCAGCCACATGCCCATAGCTCTCCTCCCGTGCTCGGGCCTGCAACATCTCAGTTCACAGGACAGCCAGAGCAACCGGAGAGGGCACAGACACCTCACTAATCACACCGGCAATTAGGGCATGCATCATAAAGCGCCGCTGCCCATAATACTGCTATGGAGCTGAGTGGCTCTGCCATTTAAGCAGCCTTCCCTGGCTGCTAATCAGCCCGTATACTGGGCAGAGTGGAGGCCAAACAATCAAACCCCATCATTAACAATGGAGTTTTCAGTTGACGTGCCTGGTGTTACGTTTTCCTGTCTCCACGGACTAGTAAACATTAGCAATATTCCTGTTGATTATGGTGCCCAGAGGTAATGAACAGATAGAAAAGGTGGACTGATGAATGTTAAAGTGTTTCAAAGTCTATATTCTGATGTTGCCATTGCAAGGCTTTAACAATAAATACATCTTTCCATTTCTATATCAATGCCTGGGGTGAGAACCAAGTAGTAGTAACTGTCATTAAGTCCATTTATTTATCATAATAATCCATTATTAATTGACAATTGCAAATGTAGTTAAAGTGATTGTGGGAATACTGATACTGAATGCTTATTTTAATGTAGGGAATGATTAGTCAACTAATTAACAACTAGTTAACCAACTTATTAGTTTATATGGCTAAAAATGTAAAAAAGCAAAATGACGCATGTATAAAAGTCTTCTATTTGACCTTAACAATGTGCATGTTCCCAGCCAGATTACTTTTGTCAGTATTTATTCTTCATTTTCATTTAGTGCAAATCAAATTCCCAAATCTCTCTTGGACAATGTTTGCAAGCATATTTGAACTTGTGTGAAGAGAGTCCTTCTGCCGCTGTTTATTCTCTTTGGAGCCTGTAATTGTAGCTTGGCCCTTCCTCATATGGACCCAAACAGAACGCCTCTCTAATGATAACAATAAATTAACTTTTCTCTGCTTCACTGAAGACCATGCATAATTAATTGGTTTGTTGAGGAGGTGCTGGTTTTGCATGACCAATGTGCTTCCTGCACCAGACAGTGTGATCGGATTGTGCTGCCTCAGCACTCTGCTTTTGCTGAATGAAAACATCACGATATCTAAATTTGAGCTTTATTTGTAAATCTTCACATTTTCTCACCAGAGCCTTTACCTAATTTGATTCTCCACGCATCACAGAGGCGGGCATTTTGAAAAGAAGCTACTGCCAGTGCATTGTATTGTGTAGGACTACCTCTACACTATGTTTGCTTTAGTAACCATTCCATGCAAATTATTTCCCCTCAACAAAATAAAGCGGCCACACCATCTTATACCCAATCAGCTTCTTGTTCCTCATTAGGAAAGGAGTATACTGTATCGCTACGCACCCCTACAGTGCTCATTTAGCTTTTTTTGCTTCCATATTCATCCCTTATCATCCAAGTCAACTGGCCTAAATAAGAGGAAACTTCATCACCTACAGATCATATTCACCAGCACCAGTGGTTTCCATCAGAGGTGGAGGGATCTATCTTCATCTATTCATGTACAGTACAATGGTAAAGAGCAGTGTGCACGGTAATTGTGTGTAATTCTGGCAGATCTAGCAGGGAAGACATTTCACAAAACCACTTGAGGAAAAGGTGGCATCCTATGATTTAAAGTCAATGAGCACTTGTCTGACCTGTTCTACTGCAAATGTTGGTCTAAAGTGATATCATGCATTTACTAGTAATGAATGTGGCTTAATTTGCAAAACTTCTTTGCAAATGCTACTTTTGGCCATGGGGGATTTCACAGACACAACACTTAGGAGTGACCTAACCCACTTATTGAGAGAAAGGCAGTTTGTCAGTTCAGCAGAAATGTCATAACATATATATCAATTAAGACAACCAATTAAGTCCTCTAAAAGCTGTCCTTAAATGTGAGGATGTCTTCACACTTCTTCTGACTGAAGAACGTTCTGCAAGAACCTAAAGCAATAGCTTGCACCTCTAGATATTAATTATAGTTGATGGGCTTCCCACCACAGTGATTGGTTTAACTGGAGCAACCAAGCAAGTTAGTAAAGCATACCTATACACTACCATATCCATACCCTGTTCAACATGTGCTAATGTACTGTACATCGCCTGTTTCATCAAACTTTTACATTCTCAACTACTAAACTGTTGAGCATGTTAATATATGTTTGGTTAGCTAGCCTGGTTACCAGGTGTTAGCCAAAGATTCTTAATGCCGTGACAGGTGTAGGAGCCTACAGTGACATCACTCATGGCATGCAGGGGACACGGAGGTGAGAGACTCAGGGGCAAGGGGTTAGTACGAGAGCATATGACAAGGGCTTCAGCCACCCCAGTGATCATTAGGTCTACTGTCCCCTAAATAAATCATGGGCCGCGGATTGGATGAGATCCCGTGTCACCACAAAAGGGCCATGTCAATTAATGTTACATGTCAGACACAGGAGCAGAGTGCAAGGGGGGGCATCCTCTCCGAATCCCACCAGTGTTGCCTTTACCAGTAATGCAGTTGATCCTTTGTCTCCTGGGGGAGTCAACCCTCTGGTTCAGCCCTAACAGTGGCTTATCTCTCATCTCTTGCTCATTACCAACTCCCACTTCTAATGCAGCTGGTTTTTTCACTTGTCCTTTCATCAGAACACATTGCAGGTCAAAGCATAGCAGTGATAATAGCTCCGCTATTCAATTACATCTCTTTTCTTCTCGGCCAAAGCAAGAACGCAGCCACAACACGATTTATAAATACTTCCAGCTCTTTTCTGTCTCCTAACAGGGAAGAGTGATAATAGTTTTTTTCTCTGTGGGAGGGGGTTGGGAGGTTGGGAGGAGAGAAGAGTCTAGGGAGGGATGGTTGTGACAGAGAGAGGAGAGGGTGGGTGTTGGCGGGCGGGGTACAGTGCTCTAGGAAGGTGAACAGACATTATTCACATACGGAACTAGGAGCAATTATTCTGAATGTGCTCTGCTGTTCTTATAATATATTCCCTCTCCTACCTGTGTCCATCACCCTGGTGCCAGCGCTTTGTTCCCACACATCCCTTTACTGTCTTCAGTCTATTTCTCAGCAGGACCCTATCCTCATCGTCTGTGTCCCCACCTCACTGTGGGGCAATATCTGCCATTGTATCTGTCAAATCATATCTGTCAAAGAGGAATGATGAAAGGCAGCTGATTGATCTCACTGGTAAATCTAATTAGATAACATTTCACAAATACACTTTATTTGTGTTTCTTTTTTTTTCTTTTTCCATTGTGTGTGTGTGCGTGCGCGTTTGTGTGCGTGTGCGTTTGTGTGTGTACACTGGTACACCTGCATATTAATGTTGTTACAGTTATGCAATGCTAAAAGAACTCATAACTTTACAGTTTAAATAACATCTCAACAAATATATTAATCTATAATAGGATCCATGCCTCGGGGCTCCAGGGAATCCTAGCAGTGCTCAATCAAGCGTATTTCTGATTAGTTTTAGAATTGGACAAATTATGCCTTCTATTAAAATGTATGTAAGTAACTCATTATATAAACCAACACGTTTTTTGCCAAGGTAATTTTCGCAATGTTCCAAAAGTTCACCAGCCTCCCCTGGATTTTACTTTCCCTTAATTCTCATTAAAACTATGGGTACGCACAACATTTGAATGTGCCAACACGCGTATTACACTTGTGTGTGTTAAACACTCAAATTAGCCGCAATTCGACATGAACACCTATCAGCTAAGAAAACAATGTCAGATAAGTATTCCTATTACTGTAAGGCATTTGCTACATGCATCAACCGCCATTTAGGCCATCATTTGAATGGTACCCACTAGACTGACCATTGTCAAGGGCAACACAATAGCCATTGATTAAGTGTTAATAGCATTGTTTCCCAGGCTAATAATCAAAGTGATGTTCGCTCGGTCTTCTTGCTCTCTAATCGACGTGTGCTGAATTTAAATTGTGGGGGAACCACGCCCACAGCTCACGCCAGTTGAGTTCTAGCATGTATTAATTATTTCTCTGACCTCTATTGCAAGATGGAGTCCAGGTTCAGTTGAAAGTCTAAGATTATTGTCCATATTTACATGGTTTGTGGGTCACAGAAGGCATCATTACACAGGTGATTGTGGAGAGAGAGGTGGAACAGCAGGGGTCATATGTAAATCAAATTACATTGATGTCTGGCATTGATTATAATTGTATTGTATTCACGTTTTTGTTTTCTGAATTATTCTACTGGCTCAATCATGTGGTAAGTACAATTTCAATTTCAATTTCAAAAAAATAAATTTCAAAAAGTAAATATTACAATTTCAAATGCGTTTGAACAGGATTAGTAAAACTACACAAGAGTTTATTAGACTACCTTTGAATTATCTCTGTCTGTCTATCATTACTGTAGTCACTGGAAAATAAATGGCCTTATGTTTGGTTTAAATCATTAAATCCTTGGCTTGGCTTGCATGTTCAGAGTAAATACTGATCCTTTGTGTTGACACCATCATAACACCATGCAAATGTACCTGTGAGCAGTGATTCCAGACAACAAACATCAGGGAACACATTTATATATGGTGTGATCAAAGAAAATCCCTGAGTTGAAAATACCATTACATGACTGGCAGTGGAAGTGGAAATGGAAATACGCAGACTTTAATGGTGAACTGGCAGCCTTTTCCTCACACTGAGTGCCAGGGAGGCAACATGTTTTTATTCACAGGAAAAACAAGACTGACAGGCTTGGAGACACACAGCCAGACTACAGCCTTGGCTGTGCACTTTGAATTCAGGAAATAGCAACTGGTGTAATTCTAAATGTCTGAATGTTCAAAACTCAGACCAAAGTTTGAGTCTGGACCTATTAGAATCTGCAAGATGCCTAACCCATAACTGCAAGCTCCCTGTAATTGGTATCTGCGAAATTACCAAATTTGAAATTATACCCATGTGAATAAACCAGGAAGGACTATTTAGAACTATGTAATGATTAACTTTCTCACTAACTTCCCGTACCTACACAGCAGCTGAAACATTGTGTTAATCAGTGGTCTAGGTTTTACACCGCCGGTGTTGGGAAACCCCCCAGGTGCATTTATCCCGCCTTTGTTAGGAAGTGCTCATAGTCTGTTTGCCAGGTTAAATATGTGTCAAATAAAAGATTAAAAACAACTGCATTCAGAGTGCTCAATAAAATGGCAGCACGGTATATACAGCTATTATTTTATGGACTAAACAAACCGCAGCGCCTAGAGGAACAAACCTTAAATCGATTTCTGTGTCTGAAAATAGATCCCACACTGTGTTCCAATTACCCACTGTAATGTTCCTGGAATGATCCACTTAAACAACAATCATTTGCAGTGATGATTCAAGTTTCTAATCCACTTAGCATGCTTCATGAAATGCCCAAATGTAAGGCAAGTGAAAATCACCTACTGTATAGACGCAATAATGTGGCATGGATTTAGTCAATTTAAGGTGATAGTCGTCACTGTGGATATGATTATGATTGCATTTAAATATAATCAGCTTGTTTATTGTAGAGTTTCTGTATAGCCTAAAGAAGATTTACAAATATATTTTAGGCTAGACATTGAAATGTCCAAATATTGTTAAACACAGTATAACGCAGTCAAGGCTTCTGCTAATGAAATAGCGAGGGCTATTGTTTTGGTGACCCATTCAATAGCTTAGGTAAATTAAATATTTCCTAGTAAATCATTTTAGAGAAAGCTTGTAAATCAAAACAAAATAACCTCTTCTACCAACAGAAGCTCTGCCCACCACACACTGAAAACACATGGCAAAGGCTAGGATATTGTTGCGTGGTGCGACCTGCACCACTTTGTTAGTGTTACTATTCACAGAGCCAGGGCTGTGTATTGGCTACAAACATCAGATGTTATCCAGCACAAAGAACAGGCAGCCAGAAGCCTATTGTCAATTTGGCTTACTTTAAGTCAACTAGATATTGTCACATTGCATTGTAGCCTACAATTTCTTTTGTCCCCTCATAGTGCCATTCCACAAGCCTACCCCCTAGATGGCAACATATAGGCTAAACTAAACAAGCAGAGATGTCTGTTTTATTAATCAAATAAGTGTCTTATAATGAGGGCAACAAAACACACTAATGAAAACAAATGTATTCATAATAGTCTGATTCAGCTGTCATGTTATTTTAGGTGCAGCAAAATTCTCTTGCACAATCTTGCTCTCTAAAGATTACAGTACCCGGTAGTAGGCTATAGTCTACGGCCACCTTGGTTCACATTAATTCAAACCATTGACGTACGGCGTCTGTTTAGATTTTGTTAAAAAATGTTATGGAAAAACACATTTGCATACACACTAGACAATCCTAGGACATCCCTGGTATAACATAAAAAAGTTTAAATAACCAAATGTGTGTGTACATGCGCATGAGTTGCATTCTTATTCACTCTGTTTTCACTGTGTTCATTACTCAAGTTTTGTCCCCAAGAAGCAGCTCCAATAGTTAGTCATGATATACAGATCGATTCATGTGAGACCACACACACACACTTTGTCCAATGCCAGTCCTATTCATGTGACTGTAATTAACATTCACAAGAGCAGATGTAGCGCCAAGGTCGGGAAGAAACGCTAGTGAACCCCAGTGCCTCCCTCACATCAGCCCATTAATAAACCCTACAAAGAGGTAAGAGGACACAGGCCACACCTCCATCAAAGCGCTGGGTGTAACACACTCTCCAGCTGAGCGTGTTTGTGGGCACGCGTCACTGTGTTATCCGTGCTCGTCTGCATGTGTGCACACGTCAAGCGTGTGGTACGAGACACCCCGAGGGTCCCCATGCCAACCAGCCGCTAAATTAAACCTCCGCCCACCTTTCAGGCCATTCCCATCTTTACTCCAACACCCCCCACTGACCCTCCCCACACGCACACATCCACTTCAGTCCCAACCCAGACGAAAGCCGGGGCAGCATTCAAAAGCACCACTCCCAGAAGCCCAGTGCAATTGCCCTGTTATTGTCCACTCATTCTCTGCTCAGCAGGAGGGCGAGGCGGGGGCTGTTGGCTCCCTGCATCCCGACTATTGGATTTTAATGGCAGGCTTTAGTAATAAATTCCGCTCTTACCTTGACAACCACAAACAGGGGACTTTGTTTGCATTGCATTGAGGAGTGTCTTCAGACTAATCACTTTTCAGCTTGATTACCTTTGTTTGACTTGTGGAACCCGAGAGACGTTAATGGATGAATAATGTTAGTTAAATGTGCTGTTATCTAAAAGCTTTCAGAGAGCTCTTAATATGAAACGTGTCTAATATCACTTGATTTAATTTATATGTATGAGTTGACAGTTGTTAGTAACTAGTACAGATGGTAGCGTATTTTAAAGATACAATACAGAACACTGTATGTTTCTGCAATCAGGACTGACCATATTGGCTAACCTGTCTAAGCGCATTTAGCTTAAGAAGACACACACTTTAAGGTGTGGTAACTTAATTTAAGAGAATATTATTTTTGTCAAATTCATCTGATATTGCCTGTTTCTACACAGCCCTGCTGTAAATGGGAACACAAACAAAGTGGTGCAGACCGCACCATACATCACTATCCCAGCTGTGGGGCACATCTAATTTGGGGGGCAAAGCTTCATATGGTTTTGAAGGCAGAGGTGTTTTTGTTTTGATGAATATCAGTATTTCTCTAGCATCACTATAACACCTTCTTCATACAGTTCATGTTTGACTTAGCTGTTGGCCTATAGCCAACAGCGTTTAGGTTTTTTTTTTTTTGTCTGCGCCTGTCAATGAAATCTAAAATGACAGCCACATAGCAATTGTTGTTGGAGAGAAATTAGCCATGCTTCAGACTAGCGGCTCTATACACAGCATGCTTCCATTAAGAGTAGTACAGCACACGCTGAGCCAAAATTCCCACCTTATCCACAATTTGCGGTCTTGTCAAAGGTTTTTAATGTCAACAGTCCCACTGCACAAGATTTGAATATGTTGCCATCAGAATATGATTTGGAGTGTGAGGCTAGAAGAAGGTCCAAGTCAAAATGGAGGTATTAAATCTGATTTTTCTGGAGAGCCTTTTGATACCTTAAAAATGACAGTTAACCACAGTTTATTATCGTAGAACTTTAGCAACTAATTAAAGATTTATGGCTCACACTTTTTAAGATACTAGGCTCATATTTAGCTATTTAATGCTCTAACCAAGAGCCTATTAAAGATGTACTGTTATACAGCCCTAGCAGACAAGTTAAGACCAGCATGAAGGCCTGTCGCGATATTTACTATATCGCCTTATCGTGATATACGGAAATAACCTCGATAATTTTTCTGACCGCAATAATATTGTATTTACACGCGTGTTGCTGACATAAGTGTTGCTGCGCTGCTCCTGTGCTCGTCATGTGCTCGTGTTTCTCTCTCTCTCTCTCACACACACACACATACACACACACAGAGAGCAGAGCAGACACCGACAACTGATACGTGTTCCCCAAGGCCAATGAGTAGGCTATTATTGTATTGTTTAGATAAAGGTACTTTTAGTTACATTTAGAAGAAAACATGCAAAAATACACCATTTGTTTTATTTGCTTCAAGGTTTGTAGCCTACCTACTTTGCTAAGCAATGAAGCTGGTGTAACCAATCACAACGAATAATTCATGTCACACGACAATAGCGGAACAGAGGTGCATTTAGAATTAGTGAAAATGTTTCCATTTGCTTGAGTTCGCAGCAAACTGTTTGAGGTAGTAGTTCTCAGCGAAGACACTGACGCTGGAAGAAGGGTGACAGTTTCAAGCTAATATGTTTGGAACGTTTACACAAAAAGTTTGAAAAAACATACAAGGTCAAAGCAAACATGTTCACTAATTCTGAACTCACCTCTATAATTTTGCTGCTGGTTAAAATATCTACCGGTCTACAGAAAATATGGAATATGTTGCTGCAAACCTGAAATATTTATAGTAAGTTGACATTTTGCCGTTTCTTAATGATATCAATTTTGAGTTCGCTTTAGAAGGCACACTACTTACAAACATAGCCTTTACGATCTCCCAAACATATGAACTGGGTCACTTTCATCCTAAAATACTGGATTATGTTACTGCTCTGTCTGGACAAAATCATGGTCGCTGATGTAGGGCACATCAATACGTAATTCACAACCAACCTTGACCACGACAGTGTGTTGGATGCTTGCTTTGAATATAAAATGTTTCCCGTGTTTCAGTTAAACTTCTCCCTGCTTCCCTTGTCGACTCCTTGGATTAGGCCTATATAGTCATTCCACCCTTGTCATTTCCTGTCTGCCCTTCAAATGACAATAATATAGTTTATCGTTATTATTTCCGGGGACAATTAATCGGCTAACAAAAAACTGTTAGAGTGACAGGCCTTCCTTCCAGCATGCATTGTGGCGTACAGCATTAGGTGAGTTCTGAATGGTTCCTGTCCACTGTCCACCCTATAGGCCACCAGCCAGGACATTCATGCTTACAGCAATCTGACCAACACAATTATTAATCACACTCCTGCACATGGAATAATTACCCTCTAAGAAAGACACATACCGACACACTCCTACACACACGCAGTATATACTGTATGTAAAAGGTATGCATTAATGAATTGGATTTACATGTAGACAAGAGACAGTATGGTATGAATAAACAAAATGCAAGGCCATTATATTGTATAATGTATGAGCACATACCCACATACACAAGGAACACATATTCTTACACATAATGTATATCAGTATGCCACCTCCCCCCACACACAATACATTTCAAGGGTAGGGACTGGTGTGTTTGGAGGTGTTGGGCAGGTCATGGATCCCTCTTGCCCGGGGAGGGAGTCAGTCTGCCTAGGCATGATGAAATCCTCCACCTGTCCTCATTCATCAAGCTCACCACATATTAATTATTATCTCAAACCTTCAGACTTACAGCAAAGGACACACACACACACACACACACACACAAGTCTACCTCCTGCAGCAGTCTTTCAAATATGACTATAAAGTCACACCTACAGTACACACTTTCATACAGCATGCACACACACACAAATGTGTATGTGTGTGTATGTGTATATATATATATATAAATAAAAGCAGTGAACATTAGCATTACATTTGAAATTCAACTGTAGTGGGAAAGATATTGATCTGCTGTGTTGGGTCAGCAACTAAAAAGTGTATTTTTAGAAGATGTCTACATGTCAGCTACATTGCTAGCAATGTCCCAGCTCAGACTAGACATTAAGTTATTGCTTTGTGAGGACGCTCAAGCAGCCCTCCACACACACACATGCACATGCACATGCGAGCACACATTCCCCCTGAGCCTGCCCTTAATTGGGAGGAGATCATTAGCTTGTGTTTAGCTTTCTAATCTTTTTTTAAGCATTTCATAATAAGACGGAGACTGGCTTGTGTCCTTCGAGGGCCCCCCTGGAAGCCAGCACGACAAGATTAAAAGACCTCTAAATGACCACCTTCGCTCATGAGATGTCCCCCACTTTAAACAGACACTGCAGTCCTACTCTGGTTTGCTCTGACACCCGTCACACAGACTCCAACGTCCAATTACAATGGCCTGGAAAAGATTAATGTGTCATTATCTTGCCGTCCGCAGCCACACATTGGGCCAATTAAGTATGGGGGGCCTAGCGATGCGCCAAGCCCGGACAAAAGAAACGCTCCCCTGCGCCACCCGAGGCAAAACCCAGAGCGAAGGAAGCGTCAGCACTCTGCCAAGGCAGCGGCAGCCACAATGTCCGCGACACTTAATTGATCTTCATTACGTTAATTACGCCTGTGATGTAGACCACGCAATGAAAAACGGGTCACGCCACCGAGCGAGTCTCTCTGAGCGCGTGCAGTTATCTGCCGACCTTGAAACTAGCAGGGAAAGTGATAACATTGTCAGAGTGCGTGTTTATGCGTGCGTGTGTGTGTAAATGCTCAACTCAACAGCTCTATCTTCACCACACGGTCATAGCTTCGAGAGGCTGAAGGCTATCTGCGTGGAATGTCAAACCGTTCTCTCACCGTTTTCCTGCTTATCGCCTAATAGCATCTATTGGCCACGGCACAGCGGGCACTCTTGGCCTTGTCTGAACTCATAGGGAACTACTTGTCGAAGCCCATCCTCGTCAAAACCCACAATGATTTTGTTTGGGCCCACGCATGCACACAGGCACATGTGTATGTGCGCTCAGACACTGTGTGCGTGTGTGTGTGTGTTTGCGATCTTGTCCTGTCCAGCCCAGTGCACGGATGGCTGCGCTGTCAGCGCGCGTGACTCTGCCCTTGTGTCTGAATAAACACCATCTGAGTTGTCTGCTTGTGTAGAGATGCTGTCAGGGCCGTGCCACCCTGTGATCCCGGGACTCTGACCCCTGTCCCGCAGGAAGGAGCTGACCCAGACAGAGACTGTGGTGACGGGTTGTCTCGCCCGTCAATCCGTGGGGCGATACTACTCCAACGGCCTGTCACCCTGCGCTGTATGGAAATGAGACTGGGTGGCTGGTGCAATGAATGGTCGCTACGGAGGTAGGATCAATGTGCTTTAGCAACACGCTTTATTATGTTGGGTCGATGGTCCCCCACCTTGTATGGCTCTATACACTTTTCTAGCTGCATCCATCCATCCATCTTCATCCGCTTATCCTGAGTCGGGTCGCGGGGGCAGCAGCTTCAGCAGGGGACCCCAAACCTCCCTTTCCAGAGCCACATTGGAAAGCTCTGACTGGGGGATCCTGAGGCGTTCCCAGGCCAGTGTGGAGATATAATCTCTCCACCTA
>JAODTR010046451.1:0-18836 GCA_025399935.1 Amblyopsis rosae | reverse complement strand
GTCTCAAAGGGCTTTACAACCTACATTTCACATGGAAACAAACAACACCCCCTTAACCTGCTCCTCCCCCCGGGCAACGAAAAACTTCCAAAAAACACAAGATGTGCTCTGGAGCTCAGGCTCTGTTGCCGTGTGATACGTGTCCAACAAGATTTTCATCATTCTTCAAGGTCTAATGCAGCTTTCAGTGGTGGTTTCAATGGCACTGTGCACTGTCCTATGGATTACTAGGACATGGACATGTGTGTTTTACTTTTGTGTTTCTCTTGCGTGCGTCTAAGCTACATGTAGGTATGTTTTTGTCTTTCTCACTCTCCGCCGGGCAGGCTTGTGTTCACATACGCTTGTATGATTTATACGTTTGCTCACCCACGCATGTTTGCAATCACTCCTCGATCTCTTTGAGCCACACAGTTTTGCGGGGAAGAAAGAAAAAAAAGTGTTAGTGAAGGGTTTGATTCTGGTTCGCAAATGTTCTCTCTAGCTCGGTGTAAAAGCAGATGATGGCTTGATCCCTCACTGCCATGGCTCTAGCTGAGGTGGGGCCGAAACCTCAGCTAGAGCCATAAAGAAACTATGTCAATACAGGAAATATGGCTTTAAAAAACAATACTCAGCGAGCCCGTGATTACCACGCTTGAAAGATTTGTGAACTTCAGGTCTGTTTGGCAAGTGTATGTGTGTGTGTGTGTGTGTGCGTGTGTGTGTGTGTGTGTGTGTGTGCGTGCACTTGCGTGTGTATACAGGAATGTGTATACCATTGTAATGGCTACAGGTTGTATAATCTGTTAAATACTGAGTTTCTGCTGTTTAACAGTTAATTGAGTGGTTATGAAACATGGCTGATGGGTACTTTCTGTTGACATTCTTTGGAAAAATAAGCACTTGTACTTACAAAGTCCTCTGGTTATTAGCTCAAGTATCATGTTTCAGGTACCCAGATGTAGGGTGTAAAACAGCTACAGATTTAGTGGCTGTGTGTGCCTGTGTGTGTGTGTGTACGTGTGCGTGTGCGTGTGTGTTGTTGTGTGCACATGCGCGTTTGTGTGTGTGTGTGAGAGAGAAAGAGTGTGTGTCTCTATGGCTGCAAATTGCCTGTCCCGGGCCAGTAGGCCGGCTACACATGTGGAACAGTTTACTCCAAATGAGCTGTGGTCTTGGACAGCCCTGTGCAGCAGTGTGATTGGCCAATTAATTTAGTGACCCAGGAGCAGTCACTTGCAGATAACACAGAGGTGTAAAGCACAGAAGGTTGACACTTTGTCAATCCATGACTCGCAATTAACTTCTTATAATAGCATGGCATAACAGATTCAATCATTAAACAACCATGCTCCATTGAAAACATGGACCAAATGTATATGCGTGTTTCATTAAATGGGGGTATGTTCCCCTCACTGAAAACCACTGAAATGAAGAATTATAACTGAAAAGATAATTGATATGCATGTGTTTTTGTATGGTACAACTGAGTCCCATTTAATAAGAATAAACCAACCAAACAACAAAATAGATTTGATCTGTTACACTTAATTATGGAAAATGTGAATTAAGACAAGCAATATAATATTGCTTTGATCTTGGAGTTATAAATGGTAATGTTCATTATTTATGTTGTATGAATTTAATAAAACCAAAGTAGTTTGATAGAAAATATATATATAGTTTGTACTGGTCAATTCTCTCCCGAAATAATCTCATGTAAACTTGACGTAATATGCATTTTACACCAAAAACGAAACATAAGCAATGAACTATAAGTATATGCTCTCAGTGTCTGCACTTTCTTGCGTTTCACTGCGCCCCGATTAGATCGTTGCTGTCTAACCATTCCCCAACTCCACATGTTGAATTCATGTTAATGTCCACAAAATGTTGCCCAATGTCTTCTTGACGGATTTCAGCCTTGAGATGAAACAGGCCCAAAACAACAGAACAACAGGACATTCTTCGGTCGCCTCGGTTTCACCACAGATCCACATATCCCCCTACTCTGCCCACTTAAATTACCATGGAGGATCAAACAGCCATTGCAGAAACAAGGGGGGGAAAGGGGGGTGGGATTTGCCCACATTAACAGAAAACCACCAGAAACCTGCTTCATAGCTTTCATCACATAGGCGGGGAAGACATTGATTATGACTTATAGTATTGCTAGAACAAGTTACCACATGGCTGTCTGTTGTTCTAAAGGGTTAATTTTGCCCATGAAGGCCAAGCTGGCAGGCTGTTCCTGGGCATGACAGAGGGAACAGAGAGGCCCTTTATTGTACAGTTCTGCTGATTGAAATCATATGGCATCGCCTAGAATCATTACACTGTCTGGAAGACACTCAAAAAAGCAAGAGTGTGTTAGGCCCCCTCTTTTCTTCTTCGTCTATTGTGTCAACCGTTTTGTTGAACTCTGTTTTGGTTTGTAACCCATAGATTTGTCTTTGTGCTTTATAGGTAGTTTGTGATGAGCAGACAAGTGGGTCTGCCAGTGATCTGGTTGTGATAACCAGACAGTGGTCGCCATATGCCGGTAACTAACCCCCCTCCCTCTCTCCTCTCGGTTCCCACAGAGCCTGCATCTACCACCGTTTCGCCCAGACTGGGTGACTTGACTCTTGGCTTCACGTCAGCGACCCCCCCCTTAGAAGACGGGAGACTGAATGGGACCAGACTCACCAGAGCCTTTTAAGCTAGCTTCCTGTTACGCAGACACAGGCAGAGGAGCCGAGTAGACGGTCTGAATCTGCCAGGTATCTCCAGAACGTGTGTCAGAGGCCATGGGCACCAACAGGGAACGTCAAGGGGGTCACATGACCGGTTTCCCGCCTGCCGTCTACCCCTTCGCCTTCAACTCCATGAGAAGCCACTCCCCCTTTGACCTACTGGCCAATAGCAGCCTCTTCGGCAGGTTCGGGGCCGACCTTCCAAAGGAGATGGCTGCATTGTGTAAGTCATAACTTTTTTTTGTATTCATAATAATCTTTTTCACACCTTCCTTATACATATACTTATAATGTACTTCACTGTTGTATAAAAACGTTTGAAAGATGAGCAAATGTAAGCATGCGTCACACTGTATCTTATACGTCATACTGTAGCTTCTTGCTAATAGCTAAAACTAACATCTATTTAATGCACTACATTACCACATACAATTGACCACTATGTTCTTCAACCATATATACACACACTGTACATGTTCAAGTCTCAACATAGCAACTTCATTGATCATTTATCAAACAGCAGTAGCAGACCTTGGTCTAGTATGAACGGTGATTTTTCAGTGACTGTATAGGTTTAGACATGTTAAATGTGGGTTTAACCCATGTTGAACAGCTCAAATGTTGAATGAAGAGAAGAGAAGAGAAGAGAAGAGAAGAGAAGAAAGAGTTCAATGTATGAAGAAATCATGATCACTCGTTCCGGGGAAAGATTTTTTTTTTTCCATGTGGTGAACCAGGCAGTTGGCAGAACTCTGGCTTGGTCTCTCTGCTCTGGAGACGAGGGAAATACAACAAGGCCCCTTTATGATCTGTCACCATGCATGGAGGTGAATCAAGTCACCGCACATTAAAACAACTAGAAAACATGGATTAGTGGAAAAAGGAGATTTGAAATAGTTCCCTAGGTTAATTTTGGAGCGCAGCATAAGGGTTTCCATTTAGAGTCATAGGGGGAGCTGTTGTTCTTTACTTTGGCAGAGAGAGAGAGAGAGAGAGAGAGAGAGAGAGAGAGAGAGAGAGAGAGAGAGAGAGAGAAATAAAGAAAGAAATACAGAGATAAAGAGAAGGGTGACAGATGTTTTGACCAAAATAAGAATCCCCAGGGAAGAGCGGTTTATACGAAAACAATGTAAATATTGTGTACTTTAAGTCAAATGATTTTGCAAATGATTTTAAAGACATGCAGTAAGGCTAACTGAGTCAATGTGTTATAATGTAGTATTTATGATTTATATATCAAATATCAAGGAAGACAAATTTCAAGGTGACAGGATTATAGTTTGAGTCAAGAATATATTTTCATCATATCTCTATTGGCTTCATTTTATGCTCTCTGATTGGTTTATCACTTTAGCCTCTGTTTTCTGCTGCCCCAGAACCCCAACTAACACTTGGTCCTACTAATGGTGAAGAGTGAGGGCTCACAAAATGTAAACTACAAACCCACACAGTCTATGGGCCTTTTTAAAATAACACAGAGTTTCAGCAAACATACACCCACTGCTTTAGTCGCTCTGGATTCATTTGGTCGTGAGAACATTAATATTTTTCTCACTATTGGACAAAGAGCTTCTAAGAAGCTGAGCTAAGACTTTTATAACCACAATTAGCAGTGTTAGTCACTTTTATCAATCCAACAGTATCATATAGATCAAACACTGCTGCTGTTCAGATACAAGTTGGTGCAGCCTCATTATATGTGATGGCAGGGAGCTGTGCTGTCTCTCACTGTGTACATTTGTGTGTGTGGCTTTGAATTGATTTCAGTGAGCTGCTATCTGCGCATCTGTGCCTATTATCTCTTTGTCTTTAAGACAGGGAGTCAACCAGGCCACTTTTACATTGATATAATCTGTCTGCCTCAGACATAAAGGCAGAGAAAGGTACAACTTGTTGCTGAACTGTCAGTCAACAGGGAAGACAATGAGCATTGATGTTGGATGCATTATTCAGTATAAATTGTAGGGCATAGCTTGAGGAGACTTTCTGAAGTTAAACATGTTTGCTCTCTGCTGCCTCCGGTGGTGATATAAGCATAATTCAATTTTTTTAATGAAGTGTATTAGTAGTACAATAGTAATGTTTGACACACACAGACAAATAGTTTCTTCATTAATAGAATGCTATAATCACACTAATATTACACATTAATTGTTTGTTTAATCATTACTCACATTTTTATATTAGGATGGAAAACAAGTAATTCTAAATACTGTATACAAAAGGCATAAAAAAAGAAATCACTAAATCACATTTTCTTGATCTTCATCATTGAAGACTGCATTTGTCCTGGGTGTATTGAACATAAAGCTTGCAAAACCTGTAAGGCCTTTTTATAAACTCTGACTAGAAATGTATATTTTTTACATCTTTAATAATCTGTAAGACATTCACTCACATAATGTAGGCTCAGGTTTTATGATAAGACTTGATATATAATATCAGTATAGAAAATAAAGCCGTACGTGGAATTGACCGTAATTCCAGATGACTGTGTCAACATTGCTTTGTGTAATGTACTAAATGGCTGGTTTTGTAGGCTGGTCAGGAAGTCTGCCGTGAACAGCAGGTATTCAATCTTCCATTTTGCAGGTTCCTTTCAGAGCTGACACAAGTCCTTTTAATCTCTCCTCAGTAATGTTTCATGGGAATGGCCAGAAATGTACGTGATCTTGAGATGCTGTAATAATACAGTCGAGGAGATGTTCTTCCAAAACGTAGTCTACTAGTCACATCATGTTCTGTGTCCTTTGTTAGGCGTGTGTGTGTGTGTGCGTATGTGCATGTGTGTTTGCATGTGTCATTGGTTTGTGATATTAGTAACTTGAACCTAAACACTGAGAGCTGTGCTTGTGTGTTTTTCTTTGTGTCTATCATAGCCAGCACTCTTTATGTGCATGCAAGCACACATGCCAACGCACAAATAAAAGTATGCACACACACACACACACACACACACAGACACACACGTTCACACATGTACAGTCCCTCTGGAGGCTGCACATTCCACTCCCTCAACAGGTCCTCCTAACAGTATCGACCAAGGTTCCCAGCTTAATGAATGGGCAGCGGGCACCATCATGTGAGTGCCGCTCGCTGATTAAAGCAACAAGACCTGTGTAAATACTATATGTCTGAGGCTGGGCTGAAGGAGCGGTGTATAAGACAAAGAGGAGGCCATTGTGTGTGTGTGTCAGTGATGACGATAGCATTAATAGTTGTAGAACCTGATTCTGCAATACCTCGTGAATAGCTGAAATTTGACACGCTCCGTATGTGTGTGTATGTGTGTGTGTGTGTGTGTGTGGGGGTGCACACAAGTTAAAAAATGAAATCAGGAGGATTTTATAAGCTATTGCTATCCAATGACTCCTTTTTCTGCTTTATTTGAGAGTAGGAGAAGCAAAATGAGATTATAGTGTTTTGTGTGTGTGTGATAAGCGTTTTGCTATTGTCTCGCTGTCCTCGGGTAAGGGACAGGGGGCAGGGGGCTCGGGGGCATGGGGTGGGGGGGTAATTGCATCAAGGTGTAGAGGGAACACAACACAAAAGGCTGAGATTGTGCAGCCCTGCCTTCTGAAGTGTCATTATTGTGCGTGTGCGTGTGTTGCTTGTGTGTGTGTTTTCCGAGGGAAAGCGATAGCAGAGGGTCGCATCCCGTCACGATAGGCCATGTCGCCACACGGAGAGACGGCGAAACAAACAATGCGAGAAAACAACTAAATCTGTTCCATCCATCCATCCATCCATCCATATCCGCTAAATCTGTTATCCGGGCTAAAACGTGTGAAAGAAGAACAGAAAGGCAAAGGGTCAGGGAAAGTTAGGAAGTGTGTGTTTGTGTGTGTGTGTGTGAGTGAGTTTCTGTTAACGTGGGGTGAGTGAGGGTATCGGAGCCTCAGTGGGGGTTTCTTCCAGAGTTCATTCCTCTTGAACGAGGGAAGGAAAGGGAGGAGAAGGGGTGACTAATATGAAGTATACAAAGTATCTCTAGACTGTGGGACAGTGTTTTTAGCTTGCGGTTTAATCTGGACGGAGTATCCAGTAACCTCACTAACTCAAATAAATTGAGTTAGAAAGCCACACAGGCCAGAGGAAGCAAACACTAAAACAAACAAAAAGTAAGACAACGGAGAGTCTGGAGAGAAGAGAATAAATGAAGGAAAAGAATAAGTTAAAACAGGTGAACACATTATGTGAAGTTATCATACCTTGTTACCTGCAACATGTTATGTTGCAGTACATGTCTAGTTTATTAACTTGTATAATACAAACTTCAACAGCAGCTGATCGTTTTGTAGTTATGGCAGCAAACTTAAAGGTGCTGTAGAATATAAATCTATTGTCATTTGTTAGACATGTCAAAGACATCCGTCAGCTATCAATGCTGATGGATGACATGCTGGATGACATGATGGATGCTCTGTCAGTATTGCTCTGTGAGAGTATCAGTTCTTGTTGATAGCACTTGGATTTTACACCGTGCCTAAAGATGCTGACCAATGAGTGACTCTTTTCCCTGTGTGGTCCAGCAAATCTACCTTACCTGTCAATCACATGAATAATGCAGCGTTCACATGGAAGACTGGAGACAGCAAACCCAATATCATATTAGAGCAGGACAACAAAATGAGTTGTTGGCTGCAAAATTGCACCTTGTGTGTGTGTGTGTGTGCCAGGAGGGAAGGAGAGATGCTTGTTTTCATGTGCAGAATATGAAATATGAAGGCTGATGGTGACAATAAGGAGGGGAAGGAGACTCTAGAACGTGACCAATTAGGGGACAGGTTTGCCCTGGAGCCCCTCCCTCCCTCCCTCTCATCCTAAGCCCTGCCTCCTTGGTCTCTGCTGAGAGCGCATGCAGTGGGATAGCAGCACAGTGACTGGCACTGGCTGTGCGTGAGCTGGGAAAAGAGCAAGGGAGACGAGGAGAAGCTTACGTGTGGACTTTAACACGAGACCAGGACTTGTGTCCCTTGCAGGAGATTGATCTGCCCTCAGGCCATGGGGGGAGGTTGTGACTGAGGACTGATAGATAGCACCTGGAGCCAGCTCGTCCTGATTAGTCTGGAGAGTCACAGAGTTCTCTCTCTCTCTGTCTGAATTCCTTGACGTTGTCGCTATCTCTTGTTGTGGGGCCAGCATGTTTGACTGCATGGAGGCTCTGGGCTTGGCCCCGCGGCCCCTCTTCGATGTGGCCAGCCAGGGCTCATGCATGATGGGCAAGGCAACACCGTATTTCTCTGGGCTGGACCCCTTCGCCTGGGCTGGCACCGGCAGTATTCATTGTGAGTACTGAAGAAGTGGGGCTGTGTGTGTGCGTGCGTGTGCGTGTTTGCTTATCAGAGTTCTGGTGTTGTTATCATAACGCCCTCTCCACAGGAAGAGTCAGATTCCATTCAATTCTGTGTACCCATTCTCACCTCCGGTTTGTTTGTTTATGTGCTTAGCATGTGTGTGTGTGTATGTGTGTGTGTGTGTGCTTGTGTGGGTGAATGGGCGTGCATATTTTTTTATGTTTCCTATATGAATGACAGGAGTGGCAGGGCTGACCTAAGACTACATACAAGCATATGTCCTATATTAGCACATGTGTGTGCATTACACATACTGTTATGACATCTTAAAACACGGCAGATTGCATCAGATATGGTGATACCCTTGTAATGGAAGCCCAGACACTCACTAAGAGACTGAGAGAGACAAATGTGCTGTCTCCGGCAAACCAGCAAGTAGACCTATTGTTGTCTTTATCAAGGACATTTTCAAACCCTTTGATGTAATTCCACGGTGTTGCAGGAGTTTTACTTGCCATTCTTTTCAGCTGTACTATTCCTTTAGTACCTATCTAACTTAACTGGAAGGTATTTCAAACATGCAGCTGATTTAAAAGTATCTTTTATCTTTTTAGAATCTCCCTCCCCTGGGGGTTTGTTGTACCCCACTCTGATACTTTCTAGATAATTTATATAACATTCAGTACATCGTACTCACTAATGATGATAAATGGGTAGTCAGGATGAGAGACCATGTAGCATAGCATGTTTTAACTTGATATAGGAGCCATTGTAGTCTCCATTGTAGCTTATATACATGGATCTAATGTAGAAAATATTTCAACCTTTTAACTAACTCCTAACTAAATAGTTGTGACTGTTACAGACCACAGTGACATTTTCAATGCAAATTCTGAATCTTATTGTGAATACCTCATAGTATTAGCCTCAAACACACCACAAAAATATAAGGATAACATTTTCTCAGTGATTTTAAAAGCTGTTTTTAATTTCACCAACAATGTTGATGAACGTGGCTGAGGGATAAAGAACAGCATTTGGAGTCAGGCAAGGAATTAAAGTGTTGTGGTGTTCTGTTTCTGACCTTTTTTACTCTGAATAACCTGTTAACATAGACAATGACACAAGAGGTGTTACTGACTCTTGCCATTAACAACACTTTAACACCATTGTTCTCCTTTCACATGTTGGGAGCACAGTAAAGACTAAGCCAATCCTTCATAAACATGAGGCACAACTAGTTGACATGCCTATTTAAATGCAGTCTGTTGCTTTGGAACAGCTGTGTCTCACTCTTTTGATTTCTGACTAACCTTTCATTTCAGATGGTATCTGTGACATCAAAAAACTTAACTTGAGTATTAGAGCCATATCGAAAACAGTCTGGCTAAGAAATACTTAAAAATGGGTAACTACAGCATACATTTAAATTAATCTTGAAGAGAACAATATCTATGACATTGGGAAGTGCAACTCCCTTTTATGGAATACAATGTTGCCACTGAGTGACAATAGCCAGTATTTAGCCCATACCAACACATTGATGAACATTTTCTGCCTCACACTCTTGTTGTGTACAAATCAACAATCCTTTGCGCAACCACACCACTTTGCTCTGCTGCCAGAAACAATTTGTTTGCCTTTTAGTATCAATTTCCATGAACATGTACCTTTACACCAAATCTCTACATTCCTGAGTGCAATTTGTTCACTACTTCTCTCCAGACACACACATTCACTCACTGTCATGTGTGCTTTTGTGTGTAGCAGTTTTACTTTGTTTCGATGTCAGGAGGTATTTAAGAGAGACGGGACCGGACATGTCGTTGCTACTTTGTCGCTGTCCACTCCGTGGGGAAAATCACGTTTCCATACAGCGTTTATTGTCCAGTCTCGCACTTCATAGTCTCGCTATTGTTGTCAGCGTGTCAATGACTGTGTGCACTATTTATCATGTGTCTGTCAGCTTGTGTATTGTATATAGCTAATTTGCTTGTTTTTCGTATGCACCACAAAACATGATAACACTGCAGGGTTTCCTCAAAAATGCGAGACAAAAAGGAAAATACTGCTTATTTGTTACATCATGATACATTCAAGGATTTTTCACCTTACATTATTTGTTTAGTAAAAGGTTCTCATTCCAAAAGGCCCAATCAAGAGATTAGGCTGTATATAGAGACCAGGAAGGAAAAGAGAAAAAGTAGAGGAGGGGGATGGGTTTTGATTTGGGATTAACCCCCTGTAACTCTTTGGGTGTTTCCCTCCTGCCAGGAAAAAGCTCTGGATTCAATGCTAATCTCCTTTCTCTGTCACTTTATGCACTTCAATGGGGCCTTCAAAGCCAGCAGAACTATCAGAACATCAGATCACATTGTAATTGAACTCTTAATTGTCTCAGAATGGTAAAGTGCAGTTTAGACGGGCAGACTTGTGAATAGGCTAGTGAAGGACTTCACTTGCACATGGGCTTTACCATGTAACATTGCTTTGTTGACATGGGGCTTGCAGAAATATCCCTGGTTAAGCCTGTACAAATCAGTATAAAATCAGCAATGGTGAGCTGCAAGCTGTCTCTGGTCTATGAGAGAACACAATACATATGATTTGTGGCCCAGTCAGTTCAAAGGGTGTACAACATATTGGAAATGTTATGAGCTGGCACTCACTACAAGAAAGAACCCAAAGTTGGATGCTTAGACTGTAAACATTGAATGTTCATGTGACTGGCTATAGTGGCCTGCTGATGTTTTTCCTTGACCATTTTTCAAATTTGATTAAAATTGTTTCTGTTCTACTGTTGATTATTCAAGATTTAGAAACAGCTGTGCCATATTTTACATTTAGTACCAGTGTGTGCTATTAAACCTCTGTCATTATTTCTATTTACTATAAAGCATTTATGTTTTATTTATATGTTTCAAATGCAAACACTGGGCTGGGGAACACAATTGAGGAGTGTACCTTTAAATGAATGTTCACACAATAAAGCATGGCTAATGCCTTTAATCTCTGAGGCTGGCTTCTACAAAATCTATGACAGTTGATTCACTTAGTTGATTGCATTAATTGATTTATTGAATAGCATTTGATTTCTCAGTCAAAAAGTGCTGTCGGCGTTGCTCTAATAATGAGTGGTTATTAGGGTGAGCAATTGCTTAAAACAAACATCATTCCATGTTATGTCCAGTGAGTCATGTTTTTACTTGTCTTCTACTTCATTTGTACTTGAACATGATAAATTGCTGACGGTCATTACATTTGCTTGTTTTGGGTCTGGCTTCTTAAGGCCTTGTTGGTTTTCTGTTAGCTTAGTGTTACATTGACTGGTTGTGTGCAGAGGGTTGGCCAAATGTTGGCTTGTATCAGAAAGCAGAAATAAACAGCTATGTTTATGAGGTGTTGTAAAGACGAATGGTTGTTTTGAATGCATAATAATAAAATAGAGAGACAATACTCATTAAACAACTTGTCTTTAAACAGCTACCTCTCCCACATCTTCCTGACAATAACTCAAACACTAACACTTTCTGAAACATAATGACAACTAATCATGCTTCACATTAACACAAACATGCTATTAAGCAAAACAATATAAATCTAAATGGCTCAAAAATCATTTAGGCTTTGAGGAACACGACATTTGTGTCACGAGCCTGATTGCACGCACGCACGCATGCTCGCGAGCGTGTGTGTGTGTAGGTGTGTGCTTGTGTTTCTTTCTCGTCAGAGTGTTAACGTAGGATATTACTGTTTTTATGGAGCCATCTCCTGGACAGTAGCCTGGTTTTCACCCCCGCCCCCGCCTCAACCCTTTTCAAAGGAGCTGTGAATGACAGGAAGGGATCCTCCTTCTGCCAGGGCAGGAAGATTGGGGGTGGGTTATAAGAGAGTTGGAGGAGGGGTTAGGGACACTGATAGTGAACTTTAGCAGAGACGATGAAAAGGCCTTGAGTGCTGCCCTCCTAACTCTACTGTAATTACTTGCTAATACCAGGGAGCGGGATATTGCTTTTAGCACATGTGGTTCATTTCATTAAATAGCATTTTTCTAGGATTGTACAGTATATTTGTGTGTGTTTGTGTATTGTTTGGTGCTCCATCACTCTGACAATCACGGCACATATTGTTCGCCAGCCCACACACACACATTCAGACTTCACAGACACTCCTACTAAACTGAACAGTTAATGACTGAAATTCCCAGCTACAAAATGGCGCAGGGCATTCAACTATTCTTGTATTACTATTATACTATACTATTCTTCAATCTCTCTCCAAATGTGCCTAGTAATGCTGTCAGCAGTTGACTCTAAATCTAGTCAAAATTGAAAGCACTTTGTTTTCAGTTCTTTCTTATTCTTTCTTATTTTTTCGTATTCTTCTTATTTGCTGACATGTGGTGTTGTGTGAAATGAACATTATATTTTCATGACTTATTTGGAAAATAATTCACATTTACTGCAGCCCACTAGACTATTTATCTAGAATTGTGTAACAGTCAAACACTGTGACCATAGTAACCAACCCCTGATGCAAAACATCAGCCATTACAATGAGTTCAACCAAACCAAACTTTTATTATGCCTATTCCAAACTGGGATTTAGTTGGACTCACAGTAAAACAAAATGCTTTGTGAATAAAGCAGCCGCTCCAAATGTCCTGTGGTACTGTAATGTCTAGTGACATGTGAGATGTGTGAGCTGCAGGCTGTACTGGACATATCTCACACTCGCCCACATAACCCCTGAGGAATGAAAGAACCACTTGATATTGGGGAAGAGTCAAGCACATGGTCTGTGTTGTATGTCGAGCTCTATTTGAGCTATTTGTTGACCTAACTACGATTCTCTTTATGATTTACTGTTTAAAACTCAGAACACTGACAAGTATGAAGTCAAATGCATAAAACTGCCACTCCTGAGTCTTGTGCTTTCGGACTCTCGGCTTTCAGCACTGATAAGGAGAGACTCTAATTTCGCAGGGCTATTGTTGTCCAAACAGTGATGTGTTGACCTGACAACAAACATGAATGGGAGAGAGGGCAGGGGAGACAGAAGGGAGAAATATAGGAAGGTTCGGTAGTGGAAAATAGGGGTGGTTTTTACATGAAATGGCTAAGACAAATATGCATGGAAACTATCATTAATGAAGAAAGACACATGTAATATTTCTATTGAGAGAAAAACATAGTAGATTCACTTTATGATTGCAGACTAGAATGGTGTAATATCAATAGTAAAAAAGATAAACATATAGCCAGACATCCAGGTGTCTTTGCACTACATAGCATGTGGTCGGGAGGGTTGGAGTCAGGTTGTTTTGTGTGTGATGGAGGCGTGCTGACAGATGCTGTGACACGCTGCCGGGTTGAGCTGTAGGTGAAAAAGAGAGAGGTCTTTTTTGTTTAAGGCCAGGCTTCAGGGGCCATGCTTAGTTCACAGCGATGACAGATCCCCGTTCCCTCGCTATTTCTCTCCCCGGCAGGTAGAGCACAACCCCCCTTTCCTTACTCTTTCTCGCTGTGTCTCTGTCACCCTCTATCTGGCTCTCTCCCCTCTCTCTCCCTCTGAGTTACGTCTCTCAGACGCTGTCAGTCACTGACTCGTCAATGGCGCCAGCTGTAGTTTCTTCATGTCAATAGGAGCTATTTCTTTCCACTTGTTCTCTCTGAACTCAAGTTTCTCAGTCTTGTGACCACCAGAAACAATTTTGTAACAAGAAATATGTTCCATACTTCAGCGGTAAATGTAGCCTCTGTGAATGATCTTTATATAATACATATTTAACATCTGATCAGTAGTCTGTGTGCGACGGGGTTTTCCTCTGAAGCACATTGGAAAACAAGCACATTTTTTTTATTTGTATATGTTTTTAATCAAATATAAAGTATCAACATCATGCCAATCTTATTTGTGTTCATTTTACTTGTGTTAAATGTGTTAATTGGTTTCTATATTTATATATATATATATATATATATATATATAAATTTGGTGGCAGTAGGCTGGCGATAATGCTGAGTCATATTTTTTTCCAACCAAGGTCAAAGTTAATTGGCAGGATTTATTTAACCTCCTCTGCCACTAGGAAGCCCATGCCCTCCATGTAACCCCCACTTCCCTCTGTTTGGCTCTTCATTTGTCCCTCTCCACTTTTATTGGCTTATTCCTTTACGCCTGTGTTCTCTTGTCCAGGGCTCCTGTTGTTAAGCCCCATGTGCGAGCACAGCCCAGGGTTGGACTGCTTGCTGGGGTTGGGGGTCACATTTGGCCCTGTCCCTCTGCTTACAATTGAGATTCCAGGGGAAGCGGGGGGGGGGGCTGTGACTTTGGAGTTTAATTGAGGTGACCGAAGGTAAAAGTTTAAAGGCGTGTTTGATGGAAGGACGGCGGTTGTAGCAGCATGTCAGCCGGATAGAGGACTTGTGTACCTGCGCTTCCAGCTTGCATGGCCTGCGTGAACATGGCTTTCCGTATTACCAGTGGTTTACATTGTTTAGTTTGGACGTCTGCAGTAGCAGCACTTGGATGACTTTGCCACTGGCTAGCAAATGGCGTTATATAGTGTGCCGTTCTCCTAGCGAGACAGTGAGAAGAGACAGTGGAGCCTCATAAACACCCAGCCTCTGTTTGTTCACATGGGGCTCGAGGCATATAGGAAGGTCTGCTTGGACAGACTTTCTAATAAAAATGTACACACACACACACACAAACACATAAAACTCACAGCCATAAGCTAAGACACACACACACATACACACTGCACTGTACAAAGACACACACAACCACAAATAAAATACTTGGCCATACACTACGATGCATACAAACAAAATACACTGACACACACACACACACACACAATTCAGATGTCAGTCAAAAAGGCAACAGGGGGCAGTCAAAAAGGCAAAGCTGATTGATGGGGGAATTGGTGGCTTCTCTGCTTACTGGGGAATGCATACACCCCCATTCCCCAGTAAGCAGAGAAGCCAATCAAACCTCAGCCACCAATCAGCTTTTTATCAGCCAGGCCATCTGGCCATCAGCTAATTGTCTCTTTTACCTCCCTGTCAGTCATCGCCATCACCCCTCCTCTTTCTCTTAAAACCCTGCCTTTGAGCTTGCCTTATGGGCAGGCTCCACACAGGGTGGGCCTCTGAGCCTTGGGTAGGTGGGGGCTTGTTTGTTGACCACTTTACCCTAATCAGTTGGTATAATGGCCTTCATAGTGGTTTCAAACACTTTAAGAACTTAAGTCAACAAGATTATGCTGGGGCATAATGAAACCCCAACTGAGACTAAATGCACATCAACCCCCCAATCTCTCTCTCTCTCTCTCTCTCTCTCTCTCTCTCTCTCTCTGCAGCGGTGGAGAACCAGAGCACGAGCTCAGAGGAGATGGTGCCCAGCTCTCCCTCTCCCCCTCCTCCGCCACGGGTGTACAAGCCATGCTTTGTGTGCCAGGACAAGTCGTCTGGCTATCACTATGGTGTCAGCTCCTGTGAGGGCTGTAAGGTGAGTCCAGCACAACACAGCCCCCCTGACAACACTGCCACTGTGAAGATGTTATGTGGCCTGTCTTTCTCTCTCTCTTTTCTCAGTTGTTGGTTCTGTCGTTACATCGCCCTCTAGTGTACAGTGTGGTACTGCAGGGCGATAACAATGCAGGACCTCAAAGCTCAGCCGTGTCTGCTCTCCTTCTCAGGGCTTCTTTCGCCGCAGTATACAAAAGAACATGGTGTACACCTGCCACAGGGACAAGAACTGTCAGATCAATAAAGTCACACGCAACCGATGCCAGTACTGTCGGCTGCAGAAATGCTTTGAGGTTGGCATGTCCAAAGAGGGTGAGTGCCTAGAACAGATAAGGGTTCAAATAAAACAAATGCGTAACTGCAATAAAACATAGTTTAATTGCCACACAAACATATGACCAACTAAGGTAAAAATTTGTCTTATTGTGTCGCTGTTACAGAAGTGGCTCTTCTCTCCTCCCTCTAAAAACTAGCATCACATCTTCTGCAACTCTTTCCCTATAGAGACACATAAACAGTCAGTGAACTGGATCTGGCTTTTGTTAGATGCTATAAACATGTAGGACTGTACCTTTAAAAAACAACAACTACTGTAACAGCAGATTTAATCTAATTATATAAAGGTAAATTCTTATGTTTTTTTTTTTTACTTATTGCCTTTATTGGCCTGGCTTCCGTAGCGGTGCGCAACGATAGAAACAAGAGGAAGAAGGATGTGAAAGAAGAGGTGGTTCTGCCAGAGAGCTATGAGCTGAGTGGGGAGTTAGAGGAGCTGGTGAACACAGTCAGCAAAGCTCACCAAGAAACCTTCCCCTCTCTGTGCCAACTGGGCAAATACACCACAGTGAGTTGTGCTACAATTCAGTTAAGCGAAGAAATACAGCGCGTAAAAACACACACTTGCTACAACAAACCTCTTCCTCTCTCGCAGAATTCCAGCGCCGACCACAGAGTTCAGCTGGACTTGGGTTTGTGGGACAAGTTCAGTGAGCTTTCCACAAAGTGTATCATTAAGATTGTGGAGTTTGCCAAACGTCTGCCGGGCTTCACAACACTCACCATCGCTGACCAGATCACCCTCCTCAAATCTGCATGCTTGGACATACTGGTACACATTATATCCTCCCAGTAACCTGCTGTTTTCCATAGCTGTGCCTGTCTTATTTGTCAGTTGTCTATGGGAAAACGGGATAAATAACATGTTAACAGACTGATATCGAAGTATTCGGTAGCTCGGTGGTCTGCGATTCATTGTGGATATTCTTTAATCATCTCTTCTCTTTCCTTCAAAACCCTGCTGTCTTGCATCTGGTTAGATGCTGAGGATTTGCACCCGCTACACCCCAGAACAGGACACCATGACCTTCTCAGACGGGCTGACTCTCAACCGTACCCAGATGCACAATGCTGGTTTTGGCCCGCTTACAGACCTGGTGTTTGCATTTGCTGGCCAGCTGCTGCCCCTGGAGATGGATGACACAGAGACCGGCCTCCTCAGCGCCATCTGTCTGATATGCGGAGGTATTACACATTGGTCTAGAGTATGGTGTGCATCTGTGTACTGTAACTGTTAGCTTCGGAGCGATCCTTTTTTTCTTTCAGGGGTTGTGAAGCAACCCCAGGAACAGAAATCTGTTGGCTGGTGGATAACGCTGGAATGCAGCACTCTGTTAAAGTATACAATACTTACCAATGGAAGGTAGAAGGCATCATTTTAGGATAAAGGCTAGAAATATTCAATTGTAAACCTATTGATCAAGGCCTTTCTTGCAGTTCTACCATTTTCAAATTGATTAATGTTCCACAAACACGGTGGTGAAGTGACATTTATGCATGACACACCGAACTAGTGAAAAGCCCTGCCCATGTATATCAACAGACAGGCTGTGGAATTTGTTATTAGATCTTAAAATACACATTTACAAAAAGGCTTACAGTAAAACATGGAAAAAAAACTACATTATCTTGTATTTCTACAAATTTGATTTATATTTTGTTCTTACTACTTTAACTTTTTTTTTGTTTTAACGCTTGAAATGTGCAACACTTTGAACTACTTTTTCTGTATGCTAAAAAAGCATTATTGCCATTCATATGAGTTAATAGCCTGTGAAGCAGCCTGATTGGGAGTAGTCATTGTGTACAAACCCAGCTGCCTTGAACACATACACTCATTGTGTAAGTGTATGTACACACTCAGTGTGTGTGACCATCGTTTCTGTCCCACTGTCTGTACAGACCGTATGGACCTGGAGGAGCCACACAAGGTGGATAAGCTACAGGAGCCCTTGCTGGAAGCTCTAAAGATCTACGCCCGGCGCCGGCGCCCCAACAAGCCGCATATGTTTCCTCGCATGCTGATGAAGGTCACAGACCTCCGTGGGATCAGCACCAAAGGTCAGCCTTGCCTCCACACCCACTGCCTTGTTATTGCAATACATATTTCACAAAATATCTGTGATGAGGAGGTGTCAGTCAATGCCCCCGATGAGAAGAACAGTACAAAGAGATGTTGTTTAGTCGACTATGTGGGATTTACATGACTGCTGCCTCAAAATGGTTGACAAAACAACTCAGGAGGGATTCATTGTGCAAGTATGTATGTGTGCTTTTACGCAGAGGTGGAAAAACAGGCCTATAAAGTAAATATACAAGGTGTGCTTCCTCCACCCTAGTACTAAACCAGCTGCTTTCATTTCAATTCGGCTGAATATCCCGCCCCCCCTGCTGGAGAGATCTGGTAATGCATGTATGAAGCAAATACTTGTAATTAGCTGGTTTGTAACGTTTTGAACTGTGTTTGTGCAATACACAGTCTGCCAATAAAGGTGTGTGTGTGTGTGTGTGTGCGTGTGTGTGCGTGCACATGCAGGTGCGGAGCGCGCCATCACGCTGAAGATGGAGATCCCGGGCCCTATGCCTCCTCTGATCAGGGAGATGTTGGAGAACCCTGAAGCCTTCGAGGACAGCAGCGACTCAGGAGACAGCTCCGCCCCCGGCCCCGCCCCCGCCATCCAGGCCAGCAAGAAGGAGCGGGAAGAGGAGCGGCCCCCGTGTGCCGCTGGGGCTGCAGGGGAGGACCACCAGAAGGGCTGTGACGAAGAGGCGAGAGAGAGGGGGCCGGACAGCGACAGGAAGCCACCGGGAGATGCTTCCGTGGACCTGCGGGCAGAGGCGTCAGGGGGGACGCAGGCAGAGGCGTCCGGGGGGACGCGGGCAGAGGCATCAGGGGGGACGCGGGCAGAGGCGTCCGGGGGGCCGCGGGGAGAGGCGTCCGGGGGGCCGAG
>JAODTR010046440.1:0-18836 GCA_025399935.1 Amblyopsis rosae | reverse complement strand
ACAACACAGCCCTCAGGTTCATGGGGGCACCCAAACCTCTCCACCACGATAAGGTGATGGTTCCCGGAGAGCTATTTTTCTAAGTGTCCTTATTTACAATGTCCCCTCCTGACAGCGTTCACATACCACCAGTTTAACCAGGTCCTGAAGAGCGTCACTATGCACTCTGTCTGGATGGGAGTGCTCTCTCTCACATGGGAGATCATCGTTGCCATGTTCAGGTACTGTCCACTGTCGCAGGTAGCGTGTGTGTGTTTATGGGCCACAGGGTGCTACAGCAAGTAAAGGTCTCTGTGTGGTGTAGGTGTGCGTGTGTCCAGGGCTTTCTGAAGAGGTTCTGGGCGACTGTCCAGTGGACTGTGTTTTCTGCTGCGGCCGTCGGCATGTTCACCATCAGTCTGGTGAGTCATTTATGAGCTTGCTGAGTAGTCATACTTCATCTGAGCACACACATATGCACTGGTGGGAGTGCTTTGAACTTGAAACTATATCTTACAAGTGAGCTATGAATCCCCCCTTCCAGTATACACTCAAACACATAGCAATATAACCTATAAACTCCATTGGTGTGTGTGAAAATGTACATGGTATGTGTTGAAATGACTCCCTGTAAGCATGTTGTGCTCTCTTGGCAGGGGCCCCATCTCCGCCTTGGAGACAGTTGCCATAATAGAGCACCATTGGAATATATTGACATTGTATCGTCTGCACGTGACATTGTTGAATCTTTCATTCTCCCCCAAGGTCCCATTTACTTATATAGAGTATGACTCCAATGCAAGCCTGTGGCCGGGGGTGCGCCAGGCCTATGAGCTGGTGGACCGCTACCAGCTGGTCAACTCCTACGGCCTGTTCAGAAGAATGACCGGCGTCGGTGGCCGACCGGAGGTTGTCATCGAGGGCAGCAATGACCGGGTCACGTGGACGGTAACCGCAGACTAGAGTTGGCTGTGAATGCAGGGGCTGTTTCAGCTCAGGCCTGTGCACTCGCACGACCGTTTCACGCTTCTGTCAGCGCTCTTGGGTGAATGTGGTACGAATTTGCTGTGGCCCACGTTGGGTGTAATCTCTGACAGGTTTCTGCATATGAATATACTGAATCTATAGGCAGCAACATAAGATAATGTTTTGACCAATCACTTTCATGTGTAGTGGAATTGAGGCGGAACATTGTAACAAAGATGCCATCTAGGAAAACAAACTGCTATTGTCTGACGATGAAATCACTACTATATTATTTTTATTATGTGGATATCTGTTTGTAAAAGAACAGATGAAATCATCTCCAACTCCATTCTTGCATCTCAAATAGAAAAAGCAGACAGAGTCTATGACAGGATATCTGAAACCCTGCAAATATACATACAATGTTGGCCCTTGCCCCCAGTGGCTTAATCGCAGTCAGGTGATGTAGCCGATGGGTCCTTAGATTGCATTATGCGTGGTTTTTAACATGCGTTTACAGTGCTATAGCTCCATTAAACTGACCCGCCAGATGTATGGTCTGTCTGTCCATTTAAACAGTTTTATAAAGGGCAGGCACTCTCAAAAACGTTGGCAGGTGATTGGACAAACCTGTGAACCAACAAAGCCTGTTGTTAAATCCACCCTTGCAGAAGAAGAGTGAAAATCATCTAAGTTAACCTCTGTAGGAACCGCCATTGCTGTTGTTGAGTCACATCTCAACCCTGCCTGTAGCTAACAGTAGAGCTGATTGGCCACACACAGGATTTACCAGCCTGAAACACCAGATTATTGCAGCGACGTCAAACTGAAGCTCACCAGATCAGTGTGAACTTGCGAGGCTGTAGTGTTATAGCATTAGAAAGTAGTGAATAATAATTAAGTGAATCGTGTTTTTGTGTTTTGTCTTACTGGCCTTCCAGGAGATAGAGTTTATGTATAAGCCAGGCAACACTAGTGCTTCTCCTCCTGTGATAACACCCCATCAGCCGAGACTGGACTGGCAGATGTGGTTCGCTGCCCTGGGCCCACACAGCCAGGCCCCCTGGTTCACCAGCCTGATGTATCGGCTGCTGCAGGGCAAGCCAGATGGTGGGTTACACACAGGCTGTGTGCCTTGGTATTATTCAGTGTGCAAGGAACACGTGTCTGAAAGGCCGTATTGTCTCCAGTGATAGAGCTGATCCAGTCGGACGTATCCAAGTATCCATTTCACCAGCAGCCCCCGGCCTACCTGAGGGCCAGCCGCTATAAATACTGGTTCACCGAACCCAAAGCTGACGGGTCAGACTGCTCTCCCATTACCTCACCCATCTCCCACCTGTTTTTTCCTCCGTGTCTTTGGTTTTCGTTTTGCCAATACTTTTAATAGAATGAGTTTCATGCCCATAGTTTTTCAGTGTTTTGTCATGACTTTGCTTTCACAACACTAAACAAATGAATGCTTTTCTGAAATCGCTCGTTAGTTGCTGTATAACACTACAGCTTGTTGACATTCCTCTTGTTTTAGTTAAGCGTCTGTCTTCTACCTATTCAATGGAACCTGTCCTGTAGTGTCAATAGTCACCGACAGCGTAAACATACCACGATGCAATGCTCCACCTATTAAGTGTTTTTATGTAGGGAATGAATAGGGAACCAGTTTTGGTATTGACAACTAACTCTTTTTGCAGGTCCTATCCTCAGCGGTGGTGGAGGAGAGTATATGTGGAGGAGTTCTATCCCACTGTAAACCTAGGAGACTCCTTCCTGGAAAGCATGCTCAGTCACTATGGGCTTAAGGTAAATCAATTGGGAAAATATTTTATTGCAAGAGATGTCAATGTACGAAATATTGTAAAGTTCCCTTTCTTTTTTGGGAATGGGGGAGGAGATAAGGAATTATTAATATAATCATCTACTCTTTGGATGTAGATGATTGACAGGATCTTGCTCTTCTAATGAAATGAATGCTATATTGCAGCATCTACGTTGACCTCTGTAAGGCCTGCCATTGTTGTTTTTGAGTCTGTCATTCTGTTGTATGCATTAAGACTTTTTGGCTGTACTTTTCCAGGCACTAATGGCTCTTCAGCTTTACAAGTAGTGACTCTGAACTCCCGGTGTTTTGTTTTTGGTAGGACAAATCAAATCCACCGCGGCGCTCTGCCACAATTCCACGGGCAGTGAGGTGGGTACGTTCACATGCCAGAGGCGTTCCTGCGCCTATGCTAATCTGGAGCCTGTTGGCCTGCAGTGCCACCTTCTGTATGCTCCAGGCATTACGCAAGGCTAATAAACGTGCAGAGCCACAGAAGACCTCAGCCATGCTTAAGTCCATTGTGACTGACTGCGCAGAGACTTGTGTTGACAGCTCCTCACACAGGCGAGGCTCGACCGATGAACACGAGCTGGAACGGGGCGATCAAGATAACCTTGAAGTAGAAGAGAGAGATGAGGAGGATGATGAAGAAAATGACAATATGACTAATGAGTTGGAGGAAATGCAGGGTGGAAAGGAGGAAGAACTGGAAGAAAGTGGTGGTGGCGGCGGCGATTGTATCAGAAAAAAGTCAGACTGATCAGACAATCATTAAACCTAGCTGCTTTGACACCTGGCTGCCAGAATAGCTGCAGACGTTGGCTTGAATACGTTTTCTTTCTTACACCACGTCTATATTTAACTTATCTGCTGAGGAGAAAATCAGGGAATGTAGTTCATTGACTGACTGAAAAATATTTGAAAGCCTTCTGTTAACAATTATGTTAAATGTCTGCGAGAAAGCATGTTCACACCCAGGCTAAAATGTTTAAGTTGATATAAATTGTACTTAGTACAACACCTAATCCTTAACATGGAAACTGGCATTTATATGGAGAAACTGGAGTTTAGATGCCTCACTGTTCTGCTTTTCCAGTATACATTCCAAGTTGTGTCTATTTTATTCATATTGTTTAATTTTAATACTTTTGTCTGCATGTTACAGGTTTTGGAAATACATTTTGCTAAGAGGGTTTTGTTTGTACTGGACCATTTGAAAATAATTGCACCTTTTTAATGTATTTCTTTTCTTCAGTTTGTATTGTTAAAGAAATGAATCACGTAAGAGTTTTAAAACATTTTATATACACATTTATAATAAAATTGTTATTCAATGTGGTTCCTTATGCAGACATTAAAGAGAACATCATTTGCATAATATTGGTTAATTGTGCAGTGTTACTATGTAATTTTACAAATCCTAATTCTGTTTGAATTATAATGAATTTATTTTGTTAAGCACAATATACTGTAGATTAGTGGTTATTAAAGTAGTGTGGCGGACTGTGTCACAGGGCTGTTGCAATAGTGTTTAGAATGTAGTCCTCGTGTGGGCAACCATGTTGTGTGTGTGTCACCACTTCAAGACTCCTGGACAATATTTGTCAATGAGTGACTGGTAGTAAGGCTTAAGCTTGTCCACATCTGGAAGAGTTGCGGTCTTTGTGTACAGATCAAATTTACTGCAGGAAAAGAGAGGTCAAAAAGTCAGGTCAGAGAACAGTGTGAACTATTTGTGTATGTGTGAAACATTACTTGAACTCCTGGACCCAGGGCAGCATGTGCAGGTCTTTTTCATTGCAGAGATGCATGTAGTCGCCATGTGAGTGCCAGGGGTAGAAGGAATGGAACCGGATCATGTACAAGCCCTACATTGAAACAGGAGTGGCAGCTGTGGCGCTGATGACCAATAAGGATGAAACCGCAAAATTCATTATGTATGTGCTACTTTGTCAGATTTATATCTAGTGCCTTCCTGCATAATGTATTTGCTTGCCAATTGCAATAGTATTGTATGTAATACCAACACCGGAACTGACTGGGCAAGAATTCTGACCTGCCGTGAAGTCACTCTAAAAGTAAAACTCCCCAAATTCCTAAACGATGTCATGCAGCTCACTCATTTAATCACGTACCTCTTCTGGAATAGAGCAGTTGTTTAACCTCATGACTCTGTAGAGATACTCTGTAGGAAGCAATGGGAACCCATTTAAATTCATGACTCCAGTGGGATTAAATTGTGCCATCAGTTGGTGGTAGGATTTTGCTTATTTATTTGCCACAGTAATGTGCATTCTGTTAAACCAATGGTTTATAGGTAGATGGATATATAGATATCCTTTATTAATTCCCTGAGGGGAAAATGCAATGTAGCAACAGCAAATTCACACAAATTAAAAAAACCTAGGAACCGGACATATTTACACAAAGCTAATTTGAGGTTGATAAAATGATAATGGTAATGATAATATGCTGTGTGGGTGTTACCATCATGGCCCCAAGACATGAGGATGTTGTCCAGTCCACATTGGGGTGAATAGATTCCACAGTCTGTGCTACAGGAAGACAAGTGGTTGGCTAATGTGCCTCCAACATACATTTGGACACTATGTTGCTGTTGGAGCAGCCCTACTTGTAAGCTGTGTTTTCACTGTCAGGGTTGGACTTGAAGCTGCTGTCTCTGAACACAATGGAGTTCTGGAACTTGCAGCCCACAGGGAAGGTGTCCCCCACCACAGCCCACTGCAACACACGAGCACGCACTTACTCTTGCTTCCTCTCAACCCGGGAGGTGGAGGACTAATGTCACAATGATAGTTGTATAATGTATTATTGTTATTAAATTAATTGTAGTAGCATTGGCATTTAACAGTGTTAGTATACTTAGATGTTAAGTGGTGTTTGGCCAGTGTTTGTGGCTCCATGTGCACCCATTGCATGTTTTTACATGTAGTGCCTGGTAACCGTGCTCCTAGCATTGAAAGCATCCGAGCCATACTCCAGTAGTGCTGTCTGACTGACCCCCACCTGTGGCTCTCCCCAGAGGGCCATGATCTTCCCAATGTCATGGATGAGACCAACAAGCTGGAACCAGTCTGGAGAGGAACAGGGAATGTGTGTGTATGCATGATGTATGCATGCATGGTCTCTAGATGCTAATGCTGTCCTCCTATGCTAATCATAAAGCGTTTTTATCGATATAAAAACCTTTATCTGGGTGCTCTTGTCGGATGCCCTCGGCTGTCTGGAAGGCATGGAATGAGTTAGGGAAGTCCACATCCGGATCAGACTCATCCACCAGCTGGTCCAGAGACATAATGGCCTCCATCATGCCCATCTGGGCGTGGCCACAGCCTGACCATTCAGAGTGCTGCAGGAAATAAAACCAAGTTTTTTAAATTATATATATATATATATATATATATATAACATTTATTTTACCAGGCAAGTTGACTGAGAGCATATTTAAAGTCACACAAATCCCAAAAGCACAGTAACATAGGCCAAGGACCACATTGCTGGAAAGTAAATGTGTCTTTAATGTCCAGTAAAGTACTTAACTGTGGAAATATTAAGTAAAAATAATGGATTATTATTATATTTAACATTCATTATGTTGGCTTTGATAATAGAAGAAGAAGAAAAAAACATGTACTATTAAAGTAATAGCAGATAATAGGCTTGAACTGTGATGAGATGTGATCTTAATATTGACAAAATTACAGCTTTTATATAAATCGGCATTTTGTGGCCTGAAATATTTGGTAAAAAGAATGGATTTATTTTTATTTTTAACATACATTACACATTTATTTTTAGTATAACGTCATCCGTAATAAATCACCACAGGATGTCTGGTTTTAAGTACAATCAGCACGCTCATACGTCATCAAATTAAAAAGTTAATGTGGGTTTCCAGCCAGCCCCAGCCCCTCACTCAGCTCCTTGACGCAATTTTATAGTGGGCCATGGAGTCAGGCTCAGATATGGGGTGCAGTTACACTTTTGACAGTAAAGTAGGAATGTGAAGGGTTCTTATTTGAAAACAACTGCTTTCAACCAACCACAAAGTAAATTATGCTTATAAATCGAGGTGTGTACCTTTTAAAGAAAACCACTCAAGCCGCACTTTGTTATGTAAGCAATTAAATGAGAAATGGAAATGGGATTAGGCCTACTCACCATTTACTTTTCACATTCTGACTCTATGCTAAAAGGGCTACGCTATGATCAATAAGTTGCAGGCCCATACCCAAAACACAGACATGCGCACCGGCCTCCGGGTCAGTGACCAATCGGATGATCAGACGTTTCCTTAATCGGAAAGGTCATAAAGAGAAAAACAGTTCCCTCTGCCCCACGTACACACACGCTATTAGAAAGGGCAAACTAGGTAAGGGAGATAAGAAAGGTACGTGCTGTGAAAATATGATAAGGTGTCTCAATGTCGCTCTGTGACATATATGAAAGAAGAAGTTGCATCAGCATGTTACAAAATGTTCAATATTAACCGGTGGCTTTTGATCTTATTTAGTGTTGAGTTGTCGCTTTCTCTTAATTTGTATTTACTCACCAACACATAAACACTAAAACAATGGGGTGTATTGTGGGTGGGGGCGGTAACCAGCTGATCCATTTATTTTAAACATTTGGTATGGATCCAATTCTACATGTTCACATTGTGTTCACACTCAAGTCACATCAGACAGGTAACTGAGCATCTCTAATGACGCTTTGACCTTGGGCAAACCTGAAGAGTATTGTTGTATTAATGCAGATTAAAAGCACCAAATACATCAAATAACAAATAAATCATTTGTAGATTTCTACAGCTATTTTAAAATGCATGAAACTTGTTTTGATATTCTGCTAAATATTGTGCACACTAAATTACATCACTATATTTATTATATACTATACTGCATAAATAATTAGAACATTGTTAAATATAGAAATGTAGCGAATACTGCATGTGTATACCTATTTAATAAATATATTTCTAAGTGTCAATTGTCCATTTTCCAAATTACTTTTCGTTGGTAAATGCAAATTAGAGAAATCAGAATATAAACTGCATTTTCAATATATATGGTATACAGTATACTGTATACTGTATACTGTATACTGCCCAGACCACACTAACTATGACCGTGTGTGTGTGCAGTTTTCTGCTTTTCTTTGCACTCACCTTTTTTCTGCTTTTCTTTGCACTCACCTTTTTATTCACAAAGTCCAGTGTCTGGTTGGTGTGCATCAGCTTGTATGTGTCGAACACACGGTCAATCAGAGCTCCACTCTAAACACAGTATAATAATAATAATAATAATAATAATAATAATAATAATAATAAAAAAGTATAATAATAATAATAATAGGCCTAAGTAGGTAATTAAATTCAATTATTTACATTAAAATGTCTACATTTACCTCAAAGTTTCGGTACTCTTCCTTATTCTTCCATTCCAGATCCAAATTTGGCCGATATACTAAGGATGGGTCTGGACCCTGAGTTAAAATGTTCAAATTAGTATTTTTTGATGTGTAAAACTGCTTCTAGCTGGAAAGAAACAATTATAATTGTTTAATAATTTTTGACAGTGGATACAGCCATACATACAAAACTGACGACTCTCATTTTGCGTGAATTGCTTCGTAAGCGTTCTCCGGCTGAAAGATGCTTTTGGGAAGTGAACAGGTCTGGCGGAGTGGGACGCTGCTCTCAGCTTGTATATATATATATATGCTGCTGGCTTAAAGGCTAATGTCACAGTGTACTAACTGTTGTGGTGATACACGTCAGAGACTGTATTTGGAAAACCTGTTCAACACACAGACACACAGTCACACTTTAACCAAGCCCTCCGCTAATGGAGGTTCACCGCTTTTGACCTCTGTGTTAAAGTGTTCCAATTTACCATTAAGGTTATGTTCACGGTGCAAGTGTTCTTCCTCCAGAGAACAATTAGGTATGAAATGATCAGCAGGTTTCTGGTTTAGGCTGGTATACAATGAGTCAGTAGTTTGTGACATACACGTATACCAACACAAACACGCAGACACATGTGCATGCATACAAATACAACTATAGGCATCAAGCACACACCTACTTTCACACTGCTTGTGATTGGTTGTGACATTTGACAGGGTTCATGTTTGTGTAGGTTCAGACCGTTATTGCTGCAGATTTCTAGGGAAAAGGAGTAACTAGAGTAGAGTTCAGTGGCATCTTGTCAACAAAGGTAACTCATACGCATATGGTTCTGCTGAAGTAGGCTACTGGTCACAAAGATTGTAGATGGCTACACCCCTAATCAATTCAACACATTATTGTGTTGTTAATCACTAGCCATGTTTGGTACATAATAGGGCTTTTGTGGTACCAGCGTTTCCTAACCCTAGTCCTGGAGTATTCTTGCTATGCGTGTAGTAGACATCTCTCTGCTCTAAAACATCTGACTTAAACCAGTGAGTCATTATCAGGCTTCTAAACAGAGCCATGGAGTGATAGAGCAATACCTTGTGCCTACATGGATACATGCTGTAATCAGGGGGTTCCAGACAGACTCAAGTTCATGTTACTCCAGAATCCAACATTAGCCCATACTGAAATCCGAGACTTCATCAGTTAAAAATGTCAATTAAGCTATTCAATATGTGCTCATAAAAATATGCTTGCCAGTGTATTACAACAAAGCTATAGCAACATGCAGGTTAACTTGGTTTTACAGATTTAAAACAATGCATAAAGCACCTATAAATATATATAATATCATTGTGGCAGAAAAGTCACCAATACTATACCAATATTTAACTGACAATCTGAGGACTGAGAGTAATATATTATGGGTCTGTAATACGTTTCACCTTTTTAAAGGCATCAAATTCAGGTGGGATATGTGGACAACAAATGTATAACACAGATACAAGACAATTCATTAAATGTTTTATTATGCAAGGCCACAAAAAACAAGACAAAGAGACAGCAACAGAGATGTGTTTGTACAAATATGCTTTGATGAGGTTCTCGCCTTGTGTTTAATGGAAATTAATATAAAGTAATGGGATCCTTGTTAATTCAAAGTTAAATAACACGTCATTACAATTCAAGTCAAAATGAACAAATTCAACAATAAAGTGCTTTTATGTGTTTAGAATGTACACTTGACCTTTGAGAACAAGTATGGAAAGTGGATGTCTAGAATGACTTAAAAAACATAATAATACATACTTAACTTTAACAATATTTACATTGGAGTATAATATGTGCAAGTAAAAATACCAGAAAGAAATGAGGTCAAAATAGCAGGACGTGACAAAAATTAGGATTGATCTATTATTTGAATCGCTAGTAATAAAACTGGCCTACGGATTTACCTGCTGAGATAAGACAAATGTCTATTTGCTAAGAAGTGCTACACTATGCGTAATTTTAGTGCTTTGTAGAGTGAAGGATTGGAGGTTAACCTACTGTACGTTTCTGTCTGGTCTGAAGTAAAGCTTCTTGTTAGGTTTTTGAGACTCGAGGTGGATTATAGCTCAGCTCAGGTTATGTTCAGCTCAGCCCTACAATGACCTTCCATGACAGAGGACATCAGTCAGATTCACTGCTTCTTGATGTAGGCCTGACTGAGCGTTCCCTCATTGAGAAGAGTTGTGTCCACATAAACACTATATCAAATGTTAACACAAAATAATCTACATTCACCTCTGATATTAAACATAAACGCAGTGTGTTTTAACCTACAATACGTTTCCTAAATATGTGTGCAATACAGTATAAAGGCCACTATAGGACACATTTACGATCGTCATCTTTCATGTTATTTGATGGTGGTCCTACTGGTAAGCAGCAATATCGGCATTATATCGGAGTGTTGCAACGTGCTGACACGTGTACGTGGCGAGGATATCTAACCGTAGCTGTGGGGACTGTGAGGGTTGATGGGAGAAGAACCTTCTCTTCCACTCTGTCCGACCAGCTGGTAGAGACGGTGGCTAAGGTTCTGAACCTGACAGGTGCCCAGGACGCACCCCACCCTCATCAAATGCCCATGGCCCCGTCCTCCGCCGAAGTTGGCGTGGCGACGGCCTCGCGACCCCCTCGGTGACGCGGCTCCGTCCACTAGCTCGTCGTGTGGGTGGAGCAATGGGTCGGTCTGGCTCGGTGGGGACTCTTTGTGCATTAGGGCTCTCCACATGATGTTTCTGTCAGCCTGGGCAATGTCAGTGTCCACGGCAACCAACAGACCAGAGGGCAATCTAGAGGAACTTCAAACACAGAGATGGAGACGGTCAGATGCAAGGTAATGTGGCAAGTGAATACCCTGGTTTCATACAGTGCCAAGCACGACCACACACAGACACGCACACACTCAGAGCAAATATCATTCCTGGCACTGCACAATCCTAGTTCCCTACTTGGGTTTCAACGTGGAACTCAATCACTCAGCCTAGATTAAATTCCCCCCCAATAAGTCATGCTTGCCTTTTACTACAGGAATACCTGTCGCATTCATTCACTTATCTGGAGAGAAGAAGTGGATTGAAAGATGAACTAACAGATTGGGCGAAAGACAGGTTTAATTTGACACCAGTCCATCTGTAGCTGAGATTGTGTGTTTGTGTGTGTGTGTGTGTGTCATTTTTAATATCATGGTTAACTTTCACATATATTGTTTTATGTAAGTGCACATTCAGCAATAAACATGCATGCTTCTTTTCAACAAAATAACTTTATTTTATTGAATACTTTTAATTAATTTACTTACATTGTCTGTCACATATAAATGCTTTGTAACTGTTTTTCAGTGTCTTGGTCTTTTTAATAAGTCATGAAAAACCTCAAAATATTAACAGTAAGGTATCTGTTACCAGCTGGTTCTATAGCTGTCAGTCAATCATTTCCATTATGAATACCAAATGTCTCAGTTAATCAACAACATTTGTTCAAATGGCAAAGCTAACAAATGCAAGGGAGGTGTAGAGAGAGAGAGAGAGAGAGAGAGAGAGAGAGAGAGAGAGAGAGAGAGAGAGAGAGAGAGAGAGAGAGAGAGAGAGAGGCAAGACACATGCGGGTTAGAAAACATACAATCCTAACGGGGCCCTCTGCTGGACAAGATACGCTACTGTTTGTCTATATACTGCCAAATCAGACTGTAATATGAAACTGTTCTTATGTCCATAGGAAGGATTTAAAGTGGCAGTTGGACGGAAAAGGTTAAGAGGCTGAGGGTGATGTAAGGCACACTAGCACCTAATTTCAGATTACCTTAAAGTGTACGTACACGTGTGCCTGTGTGGGTCATCGACGTGCACTTTTTTTTTAGAAAGAAAGCTGTGTTTGTGAGGTTTTATTTAGTCTTGGAAGTGGGTCGGGATGGGACTCTTGTGCTACGCATAAATCCTCCTGCTATTCTAACTATTGTCTGTTTTGGCATCCACGATGGCAGCCACACACAAACACACGGATATATGGTTAGATAGGAAACTGGAATTACATTTTAAGACCAGCTCGCGCTTGTAGACTATGAACTATTTTGTCTCTCTCTCTCGCTCTCTCTCTCACACACAGACACAGACACACACACACACACACACACACACACACGGTGTACGACCACCTGCAGCTAGCCCAAGAACACAGAAGCCCCTGTAGGAAAAGGCACTTGGCATTGACTGGTCCTATAGGCCACAATACTGTAGTCACCTTGCCTAGACTGCTAACATCAATGCTGCTACAAATTGGCCATTGTTGCTAGTTGATGAAAAAAAGACCACATGATGGCCATATACTGTGTAGAAACACATTGGGGGAGAATACATGTCTAGCATTTATTTTTTACCTATATTTAAAACCTCTGATGTGCGCTACTATCAATAAAGTGCAGTTGGCACAATACAGTTCTCAGACAAACAATGATGTTTGCATGCAGTCAATGTCCATTGGGAGTCTTAATGGTGCTATATCTTATCGTGGGTGTAACATTGACACAGGAACTATTAAGGTGTTATAAGAGCCATTGGTGCCTGGGTCACATGACCACACAATACAGTTCTAACATTTGTTAGAATGTTATTATTTCTCTCAACTTCTACACGTCTGTCTGAGAGAGAGAGAGAGAGAGAGAGAGAGAGAGAGAGAGAGAGAGAGAGAGAGAGAGAGAAGTTTGACACCTGACCAGCATTCCTCCCAAGCTGGAGCCCAGCATGACGTTCTTCACAGTAGAATTAAACACGCACTCTCTCTCTCTCTCACTCTCTCTCTCTCTCACACCTATTTCGTGTTGTCGCTCCTCACAACTACTTAAGATGAGGAAAACTTTTTGGCCCCTATTCGCGCCCCATCTTTTATTCTTCACTATACCGATGGTAATGGTTCTCTCCCTTGGATCCCTCTTTCCCTTTCTCTGTTCGTCTAATTTTTCTTTCTCCCTGTACTTTTATTAAAACGTGTCAAGGGAGGGCAATCACATGCTCTGCCTTACATCATGTGGTACATCTCAGTGTGGACCCAGTCAATCCCTGAGCTGGTTCCCATGCAGCAACCACATCTCACTGTGACAACTCAAATGGCATTTCTAGTTGATTCAGTGTTATACAAATTAACTGAAAGATAAAGTCCTTGTTGTGTTACATGTCTGTCACTCAGTCTGTAGGACTACAGCCAGTAAAGTATGCTAGTGCATAAAAGCTGTTGGCAAGATAATGGATAATGGATAATGAATCAACCAATCGACCTTCTAATATTATATGCCCTAGCATCTCACCAGCTACACATTACACAATGACGTGTTCACCAACGTAATAGCCTATGCAGGCATGGCGCCAGTCGTCAGATTGCAAAAAGTAAACAGGTCTAAACAAACAAATAAACTGACCGTGCGCGATCTCAGGCCGAGCGTTCATGTGATAGACCACGTTATCTCGAAACATTGTGCCTAAGATGCTGCATCACGAGTGGCGTATAGGCTACAGTGTACATTATGATTATCAACAAACAACCATGAGCTCATATGCTGTCTCGCCCATTCATTCCTAAAAACCCCTAACCCTTTCTCACATAGTACTATGTGAGAAAGGGTTAGGGGTTCTGAAGGCACTATTTGATAGTAGCCTACACCTAGTAGGCTAAAGGCAAATAGTGCATTCAGACTACATTGAAACCTAACTGTAACCAATGTCACCTGTGTCGAGTGGGTAAAGTTCGGGACTGGGTCTCCAGAGAAAGCAAGCCAAAAATGAAGCAAAGCCACGCCGGCGAAAGTTTACACATCGCCGGCCAGCGGGACGCACCCTCTTCAGACGCTTCTCAAGAAGATGGAAGTCCAGCTAAAGAATTAATGGATGAAGAAATTGTAAACAAATCCTGACATTTGATGAATAAAACACGAATGTGATACCTATCATAAATAAACTCTATGAGGCTATATAGAAAGATTCAAATTAACAGTTTATGGAAATAGCTTATAGGCTGTAGATACTAAGTTCCAACTTACTTTCTCCTGATTGTTTAAATCTGACGAAAACTGCACAAAACCTCAAAACTCCTCCTAGTGCGCGCACATTCCCACAAACTTATCTAATGCACGATGTGTTTCCCGTTAATAAAGAGCATTACAGAATGGGGAGTGTGAGGTGAGGGGAGGGGGTCTACCCACTCAAACCCAACCTCTAGCCTAATGAACTACATATCTACTTATTACGAAACAGCAATGCATGCTACAGATTTAGTTTATTTATTAATTTATGATTTGATGTATAGGCTACATCATGTTTGATTCTTTTTAGGCAGATTCACAGAATGGACCGTTTTGAAATGTGCTGTTCAGACTATCACATGACCTGATACTTTAGACCAGACATCAACCAGTAGCCTATCAAAGGATGATTAAGTTGAGGGGGGGGAAGCATATAATAAATAACAGATAATATTTCTAGAATCAAGTCCAAGGCATGTGCTTGTTTGAGAGATTATAGTAAATTTTTTAGAGAAAGTTATCCATCAATAATTGGCCAATGGTACGGCTCAACAATATCCAGAGTGCATTGATGTAGCCTTGTGGATGACTATATTAATGCCTATGTTTTGGCCTGGAATAACTGTGATATTGGTTTCCAATAGTCCCTTCAGAATTAACTGCCTCACCACAGAGAAGCATCTCAATCAACTGACACTTCTGTGCTTTTTTAAAATCGTATAATTCCAGCCTGAGGTCGTGGTGACATTTGTAAAACAACCTGCAAAGGATATAGCATTTCACTTTATGACACAGGAAGAGATATCTTTATAATGCTTGATGCCCTTTTGATCCGTGTGTGCATGTGTGTGTGTGTGTGTGTGTGCATGTTTGTGTCTCTGCAGTCAGTTTTAAATGACTTCTGCACAGCCATCTAAAATTGCTACTGCTATACTTGTACCATGTACCATGCCAGGTGACAGATGAGATTTGGCAACAGAAAATCTACATGATCAGTACTGATGTAATTCTGTAGTTTTCACAGTGCAAGCATTGCCCCTAGCTGACATCAGAATTGTGTGCTGTGCTGTTCAGGGATGAGACAGGCTTGATTAAAAGTATACTTTCCATGTGGAGGTGGCTCCAGCCTTAATTAAAGCCTTGTCTATGTGTGTGTTGTGTGTGTCTGAGTGTGTGTGACTCAGCAGTTTGCAGTATTAGCCTCTAAGCTTTGCTTTGACACTATGAGCCTCAAACTCTGTCCAACATGTGCATTAACACATCTCCTGTCTGCCACAAGAAATGTGTGAGAGAGTGCGTGTGTGAGCGTGTGTGCGTATGCGTGCGTGCATGTGTACATCAGATACCTCTCCATCTCTTGCTCTGATCTCCTTGTGAGCAAAGATGCTTTGGCTTAGACTTGATTTGAGTTGCCAGCCATTCAGGCTGAAACCAGATGCAGTAGACTAACAGTATCTGGCTGCGTTTGCACTCCATAAGTCAGTAAGTGCAAGCAGTGCAAATCCAGCCAAAACCTATACATACATGCTACACATGCTACACATGCTAGGGAAATGCCTGCCCCCATAATCTCTCTCCATCTTGGCAAATGCTTGTGAGTAGAGCTTGGTGTATTTATTAGGAGTGCAAGCAAATACCCCATGTTCTGGCTGCACATCACTTCAGCACAGTAATGAATCGTAGGCATTACATTTTTTGAAAGTGAAAGTCTTGTGAATGTGAATTTACAGTGAAATTAATACTATTCTTCATTTTCCGGAGGGATCAAAAAGACAAGGACTCCTGGAGGAAGTCCACCAATCTAGTCTACAAAACACTTGTATAGGTCTATTGTTGTTTTTTCCCATTAATGATAACTAGACATGGTTTTATTGGTCAAAGTCTGGTAACAATAATACATGATCTTTAATGCCTTTTGGTTAATGTGTTGACCAAGGTTTAAAGAGGGAGTCACTCTGAGACAGCCTCTTTTACAGACGAGCCCTGTGTAAAGAGATAATTGAAATAAACAAAATAAAATAATACATGCTTATGTTAGATGGGCAAGGGAGTCAAGTAACAGTGGAACAAAGGGTCAAATGTCATTGGCAACCTTGAAGAGGTGATATGTTGTTTTACCCAGTTGGGTCTTCCCATGAGGGGGTTAGGCCTATATTATATACAATAGGTATATACTGTATACTTTATATATATAGTATAATAGTATACTAGTAATACCGTACATTATGCATTTGACCAAATTCCATACTTTTCCAGACTCAAATTTCCAGACTTCACGGTATGTTTTACAAATCAATTAACCGCAAATTATATACACACTAATCTAAAAGATATTCCAACTTTTTCTTTAATCAATCCATCTACCAATCAATCCAACTTCATCCGCTTATCCGGGGTCGGGTCGCAGGGGCAGCAGCTCCAGCACCCCTGCTGAACCTGCTTCCCTTTCCAGAGCCACATTAGCAAGGCCTGACTGCGGGATCCCGAGACGTTCCCAGGCCAATGAGGAGATATAATCTCTCCACCTAGTCCTGGGTCTTCCCCGAGGCCTCCTCCCAGCTGGACATGCATGGAACACCTCCCAAGGGAGGCGCCCAGGGGGCATCCTTACCAGATGCCCATACCACCTCAACTGGCTCCTTTCAACACAAATGAGCAGAGACTCTACTCAGAGTTCCTCACGGATAGCCGAGCTTCTTACCCTATCTCTAAGGGAGAAGCCAGCCACCCTTCTGGAAAAACCAATTTCGGCCGCTTGTACCCATGATCTAGTTCTTTCGGTCATGGCCCACCCTTCATGACCATAGGTGAGGGTAGGAACGAACATTGCCCAGTAGATCAAGAGCTTTGCCTTCCAGCTCAGCTCTCTTTTTGTCACAACGAAGAACATTTTCTTTTACTGTAAACTAATTCTGTCACAGATTTTGTAAAGTTGTAACGGTTTTCCAAATCCACAGTACATTCTTATCAATCCAACATGTTTGATCCATGGTTAGTTTCATATAGGTTTCTTAGGAATTTTTTTATCATGGCCTTTATTATAGTTCTCCTTTTCTCTTTTTTTCAATTTTGACCCATAACACAACGGATGTAATAATTGCTACGTTTTTACACATAAAGTAAAACCATGTAATTTTTGGAACTCTCAACAACATATTTTCCTGTTCTGTTCAAGCAATAACATAGAACAACTGTGCCTATTTTGAACTAAAAACTATATAGCCTACATATAAAAAGTCAGAATTTCATACATAAAAGATCATATTAAGTATACACGGGTTATGGTTTGGATGAAAAATTACTTATTCAGCAGAATACATTTTAATTGATTAAAATTAACCTAGTATGTTTTTTTCTTTTCTTTACCAATGAATTCAAACACGGGTTAAATATGACCTGCTAACACGGGTGTAAACCCTATTCAAACACAATAGGATGAATAGTCTAATGGGTCCATATCATAAAGATACATTTATACAATATAAAATATCAGATTTTCTCATTAATTTTCTATGCTTAAAAGTAGCCTAACCTTTTAAAATGTGCCATGGCACCTAATCATGTGATAAATGTATTAATTTTAATTAATGTATTAACCATTTGACTTTAATAGTTCTTATGCTATTACACAGTGATACACATTTTGACTGTGCTGCCTGCTCCAAACACCATGAAAAACACTGAATTTCATATTTTAGAAACCAGAATCAATAGTTTGGAAACCCAATTATTGTTTCATTCTCTCATGTCGTTTTTCCATATTATCCTGGAAATTACTCAAAGCAAATTCCATACTTTTCTATACTGCATAGAAACCCTGACCCTGCATGCATTGACAAGTAAGGCAGAGAGGAACTCATCACCTTACACTGTTGTCAAACATTGTTAAATACAGCAGCTATGTGGGGCAGCAGAGTCAATAACTGCAGAACATTTGTCTCCGCATTCCACTCCGTACATTCCACAGGCTGCTGTTATATTAGGTACCGTTTCAGATACGCCGCATTGCCAGTAGATGGTGCTGTCTTCAAGAATCAAAATCTCCTAGAAAACAACTAACTAACGTGGAAGAAACCTGATAATATCACAGAAAACAGCCAGCAATGTTTTTTTTTTAGAATTAGATCAACATAATAGTTATTAAAGGTCCTTGCCACCAAAATCCACATTTACATGGTTTCTATAATACGTTTGTACATGAAAAAGTTTTAAACACGAGGGAACTGTGTTCCCCCGACCACCCCAATACAAACATGTATGGAAAGTCCCCCGCCTAAAACGCCAGGTTTGCTTTTCGGACTGCATGTGTCTACGTCAGCTCATACAATCTAGCCAATAGAATTAAACTAAACGTGCAGATGCTCACTGCCTAGCAACAAATCGGCAACTGCATACAGTCTCCTCGATGACAGCAAGAGAGCGTCCGACTATCGTGTTGCATCGGAGTTCTCTGTCCAGCCTGAATCCGTCCGTTACAACATGTAAACATAGCCTACCTATTAGCAGTAGCACACTAATGAGCATACACCTTCTCCATATTCACAACAATTGCCTACTATGACGGGGGCAGGTACAGATGTCACTCATTGTTGTAG
>JAODTR010046429.1:0-18840 GCA_025399935.1 Amblyopsis rosae | reverse complement strand
GTTCATAGGTGTGGTAATTTGACAGTCAGTGCTTTGGAATTGCAAGGAAGTGACATCATGATGTACTTCTGTGTCTATTCTAATGTATACAAGTGTGTGTAGTGTTTTGCAAAAAGTGTGAGGCTGACATTGTGCTTATAGTGGTGCAGATCTGGCCCGATGTTTTGCTCCTTGAGTGTAAGGTTTTCATTATTGTGTAATACTTTTGATTTCAGTGTGTAAGCAATTGGAAAAAACTGTAAATAATTAGAAACTAAGCCATGTGATGATTTTCCGAAAACAGTTAAGTAAGTCTGTGTTCCACACAGACAACGTAATGATGATAATACACCGCACCCCTGAGATACTCGCTAGTGTCACTAAGGGGTATACCCAGTTGTCTCAACTTTAACAACTGACCTTCACCATTAAGGGTAAACTAACTCCTAAAACCACTAAAATTAACCACTAATCTTAACCATATGATGAACCAACCTCTGAATTTAAAACATTAACCTTAACCAGTGAGCTAATATACATTTAAACAATGTGTACTTTTGTTCTTCGTATACTGTATATCCAAAGGCTTTCAGCAATAAATAAACACCACTTGAGATACTTGGCCCCTACAGTTATAAAGCATGTCATATACTACATGATTTATTTGAAAAATTATCTTCAAAAAAGGTCTCATTCAGAATATTTAATCAAAATGATGCTGTGTATTCTCCTGGGAATATTGTTACATTCTGAATAATAATGGGTGTGATATGAGTGCATGCAAACATTTCCAGGTTGTGAAACAACAGAACTATGTTGTAGATTTGTGTGACTACCTGTAAACATGCACGCAACATATATGGAAGAGAGACAGAGGGAGAAAAGAGGAGTGTGTGTGTGTGTGTGTGTTCGCGCGTGCGTGTGTGTGTGTTTCTGTGTGTGTGTGATGTGTTTTGCAGCGGAGTGAAAGCTCTTCCCAGGAGACGGTGCAGTTTTGTGCTGTGTCATCTACCCCTGTTCGCTCAGCCAGAGTACCAGCCTGCAGATTTAAACAACGGCAGCACACGCACTTACACATTGACACACACAGAAACACACACACTTTGTCGCATGCGATTGCCTGGAGGTTAAATCAGGTTTTTGGGGAATTGTATGTCTCACCTAATACTTTTTTCTTTCCCTAGTTTTCTCTCCTGTCCTTCCTTTCCTTTAGCTCACTTCAACCTGCAATGCTTCCTTTCCAAGCAAAATACATGTTTTTCAAAGATAAAAATAAGGAAATAAAAAACATCAGTATTTATGAAGTGCCACATGGTAATAAAGATTGCTAGGGAGAAGGAAGCCTTGAAATGTGCTTGGATCCTACATCTGTAACGTCCTGTTGTGTTGGTGTTCTAATTCCAACACTGCATGCTGTGATATAAATAGGAAATTACCTTTCAACTTCACTCTTTATTTTCTACAAAACAAAACAGATAATTCCTGTTATTTACTCAACATATAATCTTCATTTTCCCTTAAACATAACGTTGTGCTACAAACACAAACCGAAGGAATTGTATTACATAGTTATTAAAAGTTGATGCGGTTGAACAAATCCTGATCTCAGGGGCTCTGATGCAACAGACAATTCATGTTTTGAAATCTCTAGGGGGCAAATAATCTTTGTAAAAAATCCTTCACTAATGGCCTCTTAAACATTATTGCAGAATTAACCACAAAATGAGTGTTTGCCTCTGTACGTTTGAAGGAGAGTATAATTCCCTTTTTATTTCACACTTGCACAATGTTATTGGTGACATTAAACAATGTGACAGTTCATAACATTGACATTGCTGTAGCATTAAGCAAATTTTCAACTGCCGTCCCTCTTTACTTATCATCCAATATTATTGTTTAAATGCACCTGGTTGTTGGCAACAGAGAATTAAAGACATCTTTCTTTGAGAATAACTTGTTTGCTGTTGGCAGCCTACACCAAACCTGTATGTTACAGTTTACACCAGACTACACAATAGTCGTAGTGGTAGACATGAAAGTGAAGTGGGAAACAGATTTACAGAAGCTTATATGAGCCTAGATTCAAGCTCAGGTAATCAAGGGCTCCAGGTTCTGGCATTAGAGACTAGGGTACAAGAGTCCCCCACTCTGATATTTTATTGAGTTCAATCTGTGTGAGCACATGCTGAGCTGAGATTTAAGATGAGGCCTGAGGACACATTTTATGAAGAGAAGTTATTACATCGCTCTTCTGTCGTAACTATACCCCCTTCCCCTCCCCAACCCCATGCTTAGGCAAGAGGATTTTACAGGTTGCCTGCATGTTTTACCCAATCATGTCTTCTACATAGGTCAGTGTGGAAATAACCTGATGTTTATAGAAGTAAACTTGTGGCTTGAAGAATACCAGATGAAATCCGTGGGACTGCCTTTAATATCTGGTTGGAGTAGAAGAACTTCACTTAAGCGGCAAGGTGCAGAAGTGCCAGCAGCTATTCCACCGGGACTACAATGGAAACTATTAGTATACTGTAGTTAAGGTCTATGGTTGGGATAGATTGGATAAAACAGTTTTAGAGGGCAGAGCTGCAAACTTAAAATAAAGCAGTTTTCTTCTTTGAAATAAGATTTTCTGGATTCCAATCTCTGGAATAGTACTTCTTCTTGCTGTCATCTCTCCTGGATCTCCTGTTGGGAGTGCAGAATTTACTAACAGTCGGCGAGGTCCGATGGAGATCCAGCTGGTTTTGCTATGCCAAACACAACCACTTTATCTCAGGGAGCGTAACGAACATACATTTACATTTTTGTTTACTTTTGATACGATCCAAGATGTGATAGAATTGTTGAATGGGGGGGGGGGGCGGGTGAGTTTAGATCAAGCTTTTGTCCAATGTTAACCCTCGCTGTCACCATCCTTTACTTTCCTCTCTGCCAGAAAGCACTTTATATAGATGTTATATCCTGCCCCGTTCTCCATTCCCGCCTGTCCCAATTGTTTTTACACTATAGAATCACTGTATGGGCATCGTGCTGTCTGGCCTGAGAGGTGCGCAGAATCTAACACGCTGCTTTGTCGTCACTAGGGCTGTTCTGAATTCCATTTTACAGGCTTAGAATAATTTCTGGTATTTCCAAACGAGTTTTCAAATACTCGTTCTCAAAAACACCATTGCAAATACTCAACTATAATAAGCATTTCATAACCTGTTAAAAATCAAAGCGGGCGGCAGGACCGGTTGCGGGTTTTCAATAGCACATAACTGTACAACAGCAAGTAATCAACGCTTTTAATTTCAGTCAACTACTCACGTATGATGACTCATAGCATATATTAGCCAATAAGTATGTGTGCTGAATGAAGAGCTCTCTTCTTTCAGACAGAGCCAATTGATTGTGTTGATGACCCAGTGTACAGCAGGCAATTGCATTTTTTAACATGTGGGTTTATACGGAGACAATAATGGTCAAACATGCATGCATAATGTGACATAACGAATACTCAAATCTCAATATTTAAAATTGAATACATACCCAACCAACGAATACCTGAACAATCTCTCAAAACTCAAGTATTTGAGTGCCAGCCCTAGTGGTCACAGATGTTACATATAGTGAGAATGTTTTAGGCGGTGTAAAGTCATGCCCTGTCTCTCTCTTTCTCTCTTATAATCACACCAACACATACTGTAGGAAACCCCTCACCTGAGATGACATTAGTTAGTATGATCTGACTAAAAGAAGAACAGGGTTCTTTCATGTTCCCGTCTTTGCCAATGAAAGAGTGGAAGTGACACGTAGCCCCCTCCTCCCCAGGCGACGTCAGATTAATTTGAGCGGTGAGTTGGAACTGTCGAGAACACAGACTCCAAGAAGTCTGGCAAAAGAGGGAAAGGTCAGTAGCTGTGCGTTGAGGGGAAGCCTGTTATGACGGTACAAAATGACAGCGGGGCAGACAGACTGGCAGACAAAGACAGAGAAGACACATTAGACATCAAGGCTAGGGGTGTACAGTATGTTAGCAATACCAAAAAGAGAGCAGTGAGAAAGAGAGGAGGGAAGTGAGAGAGGAACAAATTGAGTTGGGTTAAGGCACTGTTAGATTGACAGAGAATTGAGAGAGTTTGACAAAATATTCAGAATTCCAAGATCCCATGGAGTGTTTTATACCCTTACAATCTATCCATCCAAGGCTCCAGATAACACAGCTCTCAGGATCATAGGCGCACTCAAACACACCACGATAAGGTGATGGTTCTCGGCGAGGCCTTACAATCTATTTCATATAAAATAATTAGTAAAACATTTTTTTCCATATAATTTTTTGTGATTTTTGTGTTTTGTGTTTGGCTAGTGGTTCTCAACCCAAAAAAACGTTTTCAATTAATAGTTCCCAGACTGATGTGAATAGAGGAACTAATCATAGAGGCAGAGCTTGTAAAATCAGCATGGCTTTAAACAGGCTATCAGCCTTGTGTCCTTCTGGAAAATGCAGTTGTCGATACATTAACACCACAAAGCAGCTCATGGCAGCACTTCACCGTGTGCAACCACGCCTCCAACAATTTCCTGTCAACGTCAACCCACAGAAGAGGCCATGCTGGTAATGAGCTTGTCCCCCCCACCACACGTCCACCCAGGAGACAGGAAACTCATTTACATTGACATTCTCAACATGTGGTGTCTAAGAGTGATGGAACACTCTACATCTAGCTATGATTGGGTTGTGTGCCACCTTGCTACAGCGCTACAGCTACAATATCTGCCACTCTTATATGCCTGTATGTGTGTGTGTGTGTGTGTGGGTGTGAATAATCATGCGTGACGCGTTCAGCTTAATCTTCGGAGCACTTTCTTAAGCTCGTCAAGCCCTCCTACAGCGGCCCTCACACACTACAATAGATATTCGGTTTACAAAATTGTTTCTGTGCAACACAGAATGTTGCCAACCGCTTACAGACACTCTTGTCACATGTGCAGGTACTGTAGCAGCTCAAATGAAGTTCACTGTGAAAGTAGGCATATAGGTCAGCTATCTCTAGGCGACAATGGTTTAATGGGGCACTGGGGCAGTACTATCCAAGCTAAGACATGTTATTTATACTTGGAAAGCAGTACTCATTTTATGATTATACTCTAAGTTTTGCCTTAAGAAAAAAATGTGCGTACTAATGTACTAATAGTAAACAGTTCGCTGGAGGACACGAGGTACATGAAGCTTTTCCACACCTCGTGCTGTGACAGTGCAGCAATCCTTAGCCTATGCTGCTGTGGCAGGGAAAAGTCCACTAGCTGTTTCTGGACCTTTGCCAGCAGAGCCTAGGGGGAATTAAGTACAACAAGGCAATGGCCACAGGCACAAGGCCACAGTGTTAGATTACCTGTCCCCTAGCTTTCCCTGTATGAGACTTGGGAGGGCAGCCACCTATAGTATATGCTTCAACAAGCTAGATTTAAGTGCCTGTAATATATGCTTTTTGTTCCAGGTGGCTAGTTCCTCAGAGGCCATTGGCAGCACACATAGTCAATTAGATTGTAGATTCACATTAGCCTATATCGGTAGTTGGGAAGTATAAATCTCCTCCTGTACTGCAGTGCTTCAGTGTTAACTGGCAGGACACCGTACTGTGAAAAAACAACGAGGCTTTTCCTGTTCATGTTGCATCCTAACTGTCCTGGAAGGGTGGGTTCCTCTCTCTGTGGTCCCTTCCCAATGTTTCTTCCTTTATTTAACCCACATGGATTTTACAGGTTGTCTCTTGCCCCGAAGAAGGAGCAGAGGGATGTTGGTTGTTTCTATGTGAAATGTGGGCCTGTGCAGCCCTTTGAGACTGTAATGTGATATGTAAATACAATTGACTGAATTGACTGTTCCAACTAAAATACATACACATTTCCTCCTCGGTGAGAAAATAAATCATAAGACTAATACACGTGCGTACAAAGAAATAATGAATTCTAGGTATTGATATAGTGATGAAAGAGAGGCTGCATTACATAGATAGTGGGGAGAGAGAATACTATAATGAGGAGAAGTAAGCGAAGAGATAGACAGGCAGAGGGTGCATTGTATGAGAATTTGAATAACAGGCTTGTGTTTGTTTACATAGCTGTCACAATATAAGTGTATTCCACAAGGGATGTGTAGGATAACGATGCATCCTGCTTATTGTATGTGCAGATAGGGATATTACATTGAATTGGATTGAACTGAACTGAATAGAATTAAGGAGAACTGAGCTGAACTGAACCTAATCTAAAAAGAACTGAAAACAACCAAGCGCACTGCCTGAAGATATGACCCTGAATGGTTTGATGAAACAGAAATGTTCATTGCAGATACACTCTAACCAAATGGTGGTGCTAATGGTGGGATTTAACAGCGCTGTGTTCCATCACCTATACTGTACAGCATCAACTAAACTGTACAGCATCAATTAATACTGTACAGTATCAACTAAACTGTACAGCATCAACTATACTGTACAGTATCAACTATACTGTACAGTATCAACTAAACTTTACAGCATCAACTAATACTGTACAGTATCAACTATACACAACAGTATCAACTAAACTCTACAGAATCAACTGTACTGTACAGTATCAACTATACTGTAAAGTTGGACAGTTATGTGCTGCATATGAGAACACTGAAACTACTGTACTCAAATGACATTGCTAGCAGACCATTACTTAAAAATATATTCCTTTTAGCTGCAATTGAGGTGCCTTTAAGCAAAGCATTTTCTCCTCAGTGTATGCCCTGTTTCACTGTAAAACCTCTCAGGAGAGTCTGTAGTAATAGGCATAAATTATTACTACTAATAGGCGGTGTATAGCTGTCAGCATAAACAAGTGGTGTTTGTTCAAATAACTTGCATGTTAAGAGTTTGAACAAGTGTTTAAGCATGACTTATATCATAAATACAGTAAAACAAATTCAGCAATGTTCCTCTACTTAAATGTTAGCATTAATTAACAAGCTTTGTCTTATAATGAATCTGACTACTCTGTTGAAATGAAATGGTAAAATATTACTCCTGCATAAAATATGTACTTCGGGACGCCCGACTCCAAATGAAAATGGACTGTGAGACAGCGATGCGCTCAATATTAAGTTAAAAACAAAGACAGAAAAAGAAATGGCAAGACAAGTCAAGACGGATATAGAGAGGGAGGAAATAGGGAGAGAGTGAGAGAGAGAGAGGATCCAACGTTCAGACAGTGTGGCCTCAATCCCATCCAATGAAGAATGCACTCTGCTTGCAATTTATTCATAGACAGATTTATAATGCATGCTTGTAGAATGAATGACTTGCCGTGCATTCTACGATACAGTCATATGTGTGGCTTGGACACATACGTACAGTACATTGCAAATGTGTGTGCGGGTGTGTGTGTGTGTATATGTGACTGCGTATGTGTGTGCATGTGTGTGTGTGTTCGCATGTGTGTCTGGAAGATGGGACAGCTGCTGATTGATGAGGGAACGTTTGTCTTAACGAGCCCCTGGAGTAGATTCACCTTGAGAGAGATTTGGTTTCTCACTCTGCACTGCTGCTACCTACCCCTGTCTGAAGACTCCAGCATCAACCATCAGTCTCAGGCCAATTGTGTGTTTGTGTGTGTGTGTGCGTGTGTGTGCGTGTGTGCACGTGTGTGACATAGAAACACAAGACTGCGCCTGTTTGTGTTGTTTTGCTTGTATGTGCGTTTGTGTGCATTCTACCTGTACAGTATAACCTTTCTTGTTTGTGTATTCGGGTTCTGTGTGCATTACTATATACAGTATAAAGCTCCCTGTCATATTCGTTGTAGACATCCTCAAAGTGTACTGTAAAATACCTCTCTTCTTTGTATGCCTCGGTGTGTCTCTCATCCGTGTGCTGATGAAATGCTGTACATTTTCAACTGTCAATTCCACTTTGAATTAAACAAAAATGCACCTATAAAATAATTGATTCAGGCAGTAACTCCAATAGAGGCAGCAATATCAGTTTTCATTTAATTTCAGATTACTTTACATTGCTTCAATCTATTATTTTCCATTCACTAATACAAAAGCCACATTATTTAAATTATTAACATGCAGGCAAATATGCTCATTTTAGCCAAAAGAAAATACAGTTTCAATTATGGCCTCTAGATGTCCCCATAACGAATTTAGACACCTCTTATTTAATGTGGGGAAGTCTCTACTCGTGCACCATGTGCTCTTGATGACTGTTTACGAAATGTACAAGGAACTGAAGCAGAGAGACTGGTGATAGTGTTCTGGTGTCTTTAAAGCTGAATCTTATTACGTAAGTTTTTTTTAATAAATATCTGAAACTATAGCAACGGATGAGTGTCAAATCTGTCGACTCGTTCAATACGATGTTAATATAGGCTACGTTTGTTTTCCGTGGATATTTAAACATTACCCCCAGGTTTCAGTGGCTGCCATAGCGGCTACCGTACTGTAGGCTGCAATGGTTTACACATCGCACGATGTGCCCATTGAATGTTGGATACGTCGCCCTTTGTTCTGTTTGTTTAGTATTTAAATTCCCAAGTGTACGCCGCTATGCACTCTCGCTTGTAATTTGTCTAAGAGAGGAATGTGTCAAAAAAGTACGTTTCACAAATGCAACACGCTGTGAACCAACACGGACAAGGCAAGGGGTTGGGTGACCAAACATTACGGTAATTTGCTTGGGTGTCTCTGAACTGATGCACTGAGTTTTGGCTGTGTTTAGGTAAGTTCGGGAAAAAAAGTTAAACACATCTGCTTCTAAAAATAAAACGTGGTCAAATCAGATCTTTGTGTCTTGTGAAATACACTTTTTTAATATAATAAATGTTTTATTAAATATTGGTATACAATATTATTGGAGTTGGAAACTAAATAATAATGAACTAATACACAGCAATGCTGATAATATTTACAAAATTACCTATTTTTTCTACCTATTTGTATTAGTTGACCATGGCTCACCATGCCATATATTATCCAAGACCCATGCTGAGTTATATTACAAGTGTATGCTAGTATCTCATGAAATGTAATTGTTAAAGTTAAGGTGAATTAATTGTTGATAGTTGACTTTACCGTCAATACAAAAACACCTCACGCTTAAATGCTGTATTCTTAAATGCTATATGGTGCACACTCAAAAGCTGGAGACCCATTGCCAAGGCTGGGACACACTTTGTGTTCCCATTTACAGAGCCAGAGCTGTGTAGAAGTTGTATTACTTTTCTGTGAGGAGATATTAACTTTTAAACAAAGCGTCCACACTCCATTGGGAGGTGTTAACAGTCGTTGCCTCCTACTGGCCGTAGACCTGGCTGACTTTGAAACGGTTGGACAGCGTTTCAACAATCGGCTTGCAACAACTGTTTTGATCTCCTCGTCTAGCTCTGCCACCATTTCACAAACATGCTCAACGTCATCTCACTACAGTAACCCACCCCTAACTGGTCCGCTAACATGGTGACTGTGAAAACACTAAAGCAAACATGGTTTCCAGACTAATATATCTAAACTAAATAAAGTGGAAAAGAAATGTAGACGAGCGCAGTAGTCGGGCAGAACCAGGCTATTATAATTTGACATTATATATATATATAATAAATTAACGATTATTTTGGAAATAGCATGTATTGTTTTGAGTTTTGATGTTGGCAGAACACCTACTGTATGATGCAAAATTATCATAGAAACAATACAGGAAGAGCGGAGCCTCAATAGATTAAAAGTAAACCCTAAGAAGGTGCGTCACGCAGTAGGGTTAGTGACGGCCCCCCCCCTCTTCTGCTCTGTTCCAGTTGAGTAGGCTTGCTGAACACAGGGTTTGGAGAGGGCTTGTCATGGACAATGAGCTGACACCTTTAGACTGCCTGCTACCTTCAGGTATGAAGCAGACACCTGCATTTTACAAACACACACCGGCTAATACAGCATGTGTACAACTGTATCAAATACAGATCATTTTGTAAATAGTGTCAAGTAGGCTACAGCACAAACAGGCACACCCTGCACAGATGGCTGTGTAGCTGTGCATTTTGATTCAGGTGTTTTAATTAGCAAGCAAGCAGTGACAATACTATTGAATCGTTGTGAATGCTGTGACAAATCTGCAGAAAGGGTCAATTTCATGCTAACACAAAAACAGGCAGCACAAAGAGACCCACAGAACTAAACAATGATCGTGTTGGTTTCATCTGTAGCCTACACACACGCACATCACTGTCATAGCTGTATTCTTCTCTCCAGTTCTCCCACACATTCTGAAACATTTAAAATGCTTCAGAGAAATAAAGTGAACAAACAAACAATTTACCTTTTCACGACACGTTTGTTTGTTGTTAAAACACTTTAGTATAAAGAAAACTTGAGATGGTAATACTATTCCCTGTTTGGGAAATACATTCTGAGCCACTGATAAAGTAGAATTTTGTTATTTTTAAGAATTAATGTACTTTTTAAATATATTATGAATCACATAAATAAATATTCTATCGATGTATTTGCTTCACTTAAAGTATTATTCAAATTCAGTGTAGTTCAGCATATGTGTAGTTAGACCTGTTGGGATACTACTCCCAACAATCGCCTTATCATGCGATATATGGAAATAACCTCGATTCTTTTTCTGACCGCAATAATATTATATTTACACACGTGTTGCTGACATAAGACAAGTTAAAGTGCTGCGCTGCTCCTGTACTCTTCTCTCCGGTGCTTGTTTCTCTCTCTCTCTCTCTCACACACACACACAGAGCAGAGAGCGACAGCTGATACGTGTTCCTCAAGGCCAATGAGTAGGCTATTGTATTGTTTGAATGAAAAAAACTGATTATTAATATTTATTAATATATTTTATAACTTTTTTAGGGTGTGGCTTATGTGGCAAGGACATCAAAAAATACTATAAATACAGCATTATAGTGAGAAAGTCAATAATCTCCTTGACCCGCCTGTCTTTAAAGGAAATATCACTGGGTTTTAAATGGTAAACTGGGTAATATTGACACTAGTCTCAGCCTCTTTCATCCATTAGCACTACGTCACATAAGCATCTCTGTGCTGAGCGTCTGAGACATAAATCCCAGTAAGCTTGAAATAGGATTTTAAGACTTTTGGGAAGTGATTTCTGGTGCGACGCTACTGCATTGCTTTATTTAGGACCTACTATTTTAAAATAAACATTTATTTTAAGCAGTAAATTACTAATTGCCAAGACCTGTAAACAGCCAGTGTCCTGTTGCTTAGTTTTGCAAAAAATTCCTAATTGTAAGTTTAACGTCCGACTTTGTCATTGAGTTATGTAGTTGGTTGTTGTGCATGTCAATCAAAATACCTCTCCTGTCAAGTAGGCGGGTATTAATGCAGTTGGCCAGTGCTGTGTCCCAGAGTTTACGTAAGGCTGGCTCTGCGAGACTATATTGACACAAATTACCAACAATGCAGCCAAGATAATAGGTTTGCCTACACCCAACCGCACCGAGCAAAATTGTGTGGCCATGACACACATTGTGAGTACAATAACACAGGACAGCACACTCCCATTAATCACCATTTCTCTCTACTGCCCTCTGGGCATAGGTACAGGTCCCTGATGTGCAGGAGGGCTCGCTTTGTTCATAATGCTCGCTGTTCATAATGTATTTTATATGTGGGTATAATGTATGTTTTGGTGATGTACAGTGCTGTGAAAATGAATTTCCCTCTGGAGACAATACAGTCACAGTCCACAGAAGTGTATTCGGTTTAGAAAGTTAAGTGAAGAAACGGGGATGAACACTCTCACAATGGTCAGCATCATTTCTCCATGGTACCATTTGAGTCACGAGCAGCCAGTAACAATAACACATCTGTTGACAAGGCCAACCACACATGTGAAACTAGCAGTTTTTAAAGAGCAGTAGCACATTTATTTTAAATTAAGTGGTCCGTACACCTTTATAAGAACATCTGTTATTTGGCTGTCGCTGACTGCAATCTAATAAATGTTTGTGTGCCTACCGGCTGTATAGTAAAGACGTCACGGCTACTTTATTGGGAGGGGGAAAGGGTTGTATTCTTCGCTGACATGGCTTAGACTACTGCATTTGAAGTGCTGTTGAGAGGGCGTCTGTGAGTGACTGATAAGTTTAATTATTGCGGACCTCATTTAAAGGAGTTTGTAAAAGCTAATAAATCCAATCACATTTCCTCTGAGGACTATTATTATGTTTCTGAGAAGCCAAGCCTTGATACATTGTGATGGCTGTAGCAAACTAATACATTCGAGCTGTATATTGTGTCTGCTGTTCCAACCTTTTAATAGAGTGCCTTTGCCACACAGTAAAACATTGCTCCGCTTACATCTGTTCTCTGGTTTAGTTTATGGCATGTTTATGATAGCAACTCAGAAGATATCAACAGGGTCATTCTTGTTAAGGCTTCACAATGAAGGTATGCAATTATCAAAAAGAGGCATTTCTTATGAAAGGTCAAGACACTGTCCTTTGTTTATCTAGAACAAGGTCTTGTACTTTGGACAGTTTTGCGTCTCATCTAGCGTTTACTGGGAGACAGGGAACAATGTCTACAGTGCTGTTGTTGTCCCGCCTTTCTGGAATTATTGCGCTGTTCTCACGGCCGCTCACAGTTTTTGAAGCATCCCAAGGTGTCCCAAAGTCCCATTTTGACAGCATGGGCAAATTAAAGGCGGTGCACACGGGTGTTGTGTGACATTCACCCGGCACCTGTGTGTGTGTGCCCGTGCATACGAGTCTTCTGCAAATTCATGGCTGGTTGGGCTTGTCTTTGGGTTCTAGGCCCACCGCGGCCCAATTAGGAGACCAGACTGACGGATGTACTCCTCCCCCGCCCCCTTTTTTTTCTCTTGACCTCCAGCCTGCTATGTCCTCATTCCTCTAGTCTGCCTCGCGTCCTCTCAGATACCTGTAGCGAAGCCAGCTAAATTTCTGTGGGTGTGCCTTTGAAAAACTTTGTGTGCCACATCGAACACCACTAGTCCATTCTTTGGTTGTTATTTTAAGTGTCAAAGTGCAATCATTACATTTACTAGACGTATCAAAATAGGCATACGGTAGACCTACATGGGTCACGTCATGTCAGCAAAGTTGCGAGTAGAGTAGACTACAGGTACACTTTTAAATGTGGATATGTTTGTGGATTGATGTTTAAAATGAAAGATAACTGGGCAATAATCTACGCAGCATACAAAGTGACAAAGATGTTAAATTCAAAAGGCAAAACGTCAGCGAGCATGGTTGCTCTGTTGCTGGATTTTATCCTATCAGGTTGACTGTTGAAAACAGGAGACGACTATGGAATAACTTGTAACAAGCAATGCGATCAACTATGAACAAAATGGGAAGCTCTTTTTCATTTAGTTAAACTAGTGTGAATACTGGCATATAGCATTAGCTGCTGAAGGTGTTGTATTGACAGGTGTGTCAAAAGTGATTGTCCGATAAAAAGTGATCACTGTATTAATTATAATATAGGGCACAGAGCAGAACATTTTTTGAAAAGTCTTTACTATTACCACTGACATAAAGGTAGGATTAGGTCTATATTTGAAAATGTTGACTATTTAAGGCAGATAAAAGCAGCTGCAGACGCTGACGACAATAACTTTTTATTGGACAACCACTTTTGGGCACGACATCGGCTGCTACACTAGCTGGGTTTACATGGACACTTTTTAGTCTTTCCGAATTGAATCTTCCAGATTGACGGTTTCGGGTTACCTGTTTACATAGAATGTCACTAGGGGTGTAACGGTTCACCAAATCTAGTTTTTTTTTTTAAGCAATGGTTCGGTTCATATGTTTTTTTTCTCTCCTTTGAGTGGTATAATCTGGGATTTTTTTCTGGCCTTGATTACATTAATTCTGTAGAATAGTCTTCTTTTTTTCTATACTTTCTGCAACTACGATAGCACACTAGCACCAGCTTCGTAGCCAAACAAGAACACTGCTCTTGTCCACACGAAACCGTGGACGTTTGTATTACGGTTTTGGTCTCGGTTTCAGAACCGTTACACCCCTAGATGTCACCTAATCGGGTCTGGTGTTTACATGTGCCGTCATAATTTATCGAAATGTCTGTTAAACATGCACACATTATCTAGCTTAAATGGTAAAACCATCGTCTAGTTAGAGGTATGTCGGAGAGTGAGGCTATTTGTGCGACTGGTGGAGAAATGCACGGCTCCAGATGAAATCACAGAAACGGAGGCTACCTTAACAGTATTGTCCCAGACACTGCTCCACATACCCCAGCTCTGCCAGCGGGTGCACGCACTAGCCAACACCCACCAACAGAGCTCCGTGGCTGGTATTAACTCCTATTCACTTATTTGCGCGCATCGCAGTTGATTTGTCCAGACTTTGTACGGTTCTTACCATCCATAACAGTTGCTGTGCATAATAGTTTATCGGCATCACACAAAATGTAAGACGGGGCATGCGCATTAGAATGCAACCAGGTAGCAATTGGGTTTAATCGTTTACATGGTAGAATTATTTTTTCAATCGGGTCATGGAACTGGTTATACTAGCTCTCTGCTTCGGAATAAAATTTCAATCGGGTTGGCCGTTTCTCTTCCGATCGTGGTGTTTATATGGAGAATTTTCTTTCAGGTTGGTCTTTTACCCCAGTTCCAATCGGAATAATAGGGTCCATGTAAACGCAGCTACTGTGTGATGCTCGCAGGGGCAGTCAATTAAGTTGCGTGTAAACTGCACTTTTTAACTATGGATGGATGTTGTTGTTTTTGACTAAAGAAATTTTCCTACCACGCCCTTTGATGTTTTTCACAGTGTGGAACTCCTTGTACTTTTAGATAATACTTTGCACTGTGGCCACTGGCACCTGAAAACACTTGGATATGGCTTTATAGCCTTTCCCTGTTTTGCGAGCAGCCACAATGTGCAACCGGAGGTCCTCACTAATCACTTTGCTTTTAGCCATGACTTGCAGTTGACTTGTAACTGACTAGAGAACTACTGCTTCAGCTGTATATTCAATTCAATAATTCATTCAATTAATAGCTGATTATAATGTTCTCTCATTGTAGCAATTACCAAAACCATTTGATATTGATTGATTGATATTTGGTCTGTCTGTCTTTCATCACAAATCAACCCCTCCCCACCTAGCATTGTATTTTTGCCTCTCAAACCCCAGTCAGTCCCTCTACGGTCCTACAAATGCAGTGCCGGTGAGCAGCACTTTTGGACCCTGAGCTTTGTCAATCTGCAGATAATGGATTAAATATTGGAAGGAAATTTGCATTGACTGACAATAGTCCACAGAGTGCTTTTGCAACCCCTAATGCACTAAAATAAAGGATGTCTTCCCTTCTGTACTTTTCCCAGAGCATTCTTAATTCATTCCTCTGTCTCCATTATATTTATTCTCTTACAGGCAATGTCTTGGGCCTAATTTTAAAATGTATTCTCATGCAGAAATCCCTCATACAGAAATCTTAAGCAAGCTTTTGTTATAAAGCATGAAAAAACTCCCAAAAATCTCAAATCAGGAAGGGTATTTTAATACCTGACACATGTCAGCAAAATTGGTTTGCACTTAAATTAATGAATTGAATGGTAAATGGTGAATGATAATGTGTGTCATTCACCTAACTTAGCCCTTTCTGTTTTTTTGCGGTTAGATATAGTAGTATGAAGTCTTTGAATCTCGTTCAGTGTGAAGTACAGTACATATTGTTTTATTGGTATTTTTGTTCTTTTTAATCTCTGTTTAAGCAAATAATTGAAATAATCTAATATCCTGATGATTTAGGTGTGTGTCTCTGTCACATATATATATTATTGAAATAAGTCATCACTGCATCTAGGTAGCTCACTGGATTGTATCTAGTTAGCTCACCGAATTAAGTGTAATGATGAATCCCAGCCTTTACAACATTTTACAATTTATACACTTCTTTCTCAGTGGACTGATTTATGTCAATAATTATTTAATTTTTTTTCGTATGGCATAAGATAGGAGAGCATTCAACCCCAAGAACACCATCCCCACAAACACGCATGGTGGTGGGTGCTTTGGGGGTGTTTTTCAGCCAATGGGTCAGGCAACCTTGTCAAAGTAAATTGCATCATGAAAAAAAGAGGACTACATTTAGATTCTGGATGAAAACATCAGGCAGTCTGCAGAAAGACTTGGTCTTGGGCAGCACTGGATATTCTAACAAGACAATGATCTAAAACATACAGCCAAAGTAGTCAATAAATGGTTAACACAACAATATCAACATTTTGGAGTGGCCCAGCCAGAGTGAGAGGGAGGGAACTAAATATGAAAGTGATGGCAAGGAGGCCTTCTAACCTCAAAGACCTGGAGACCATCGCTACAGAGGAGTGGTCCAAAATCCCAGTGGAGACATGCAAAAAGCTGGTTTGCATGTATAGGATTGACATGCAGTCTGACCAAACAGAAAGTGTATTTGGTCTTTCCTATCTTCTATTTTGTCCGTCAAAAAATATGTTCTACCTGTCATCCAATCAACAATCAGACCTTTCAATTAAATTGGCATCCCTTTGTGTAAATGCAGTTCTTACCATTTTATGAAACCAGGAAAACTGTTCCCTATTCGATGGATTTTTTTTTAATATAGTATCATGTCCCTACACCCAAACACAGGTAATTTTAATGTGATACACGTTTGCTCGCTACCGGTATATTTCACTTTTTTCTCTCTCAGTCCCTCTCTTGCTCACCCGGCATTCTGTATTCCTACCGGTACACTATATTTAATATGAATTCTGCTTCAGTATTAAAACCCCAGGTGCGGTTATGTTCAGTCAGTTTATAAATTAAATCATGTAAAATACGACGGCATATTATAGAACTGTCTATATCCTAGTAATATTTTTGTAGATGCTTCGTGGATCTTATGACCCAGTGATATGCGTGCAAGTTTCTTTTTCAATTAAATACGGTAATTCAGATTATAAACTGACATTGCCTGGTATAACCTTTAGTTTACGGATGTATTTAATTTCCATTTTAATTTGATTAAAATGTAGTTTTAACTTTTGGCCCTGGCGAACACACACTCTTTGAGAGATCAATGTGTTTACCTGGCCTATTAGTTATAATACGTCATTAATGCCCCTTTTCCCCCGGGCCCAGAATACGAGGACTCGAGTACTCGCTCGTTTTCTCTGTCGAGTACGCGAGCAGTCCAATCTGTGTTTACAGATGGTTTTTAACACACATATTAATATGGTTATTATGCTTTGTGTGTTTATGTTTTGCTGACCCTGGTTCTTTATCTTCTTTCTGTCTGCTGTTTGTTCATTCTCTCTTTTTCTCTCTCTCCAGGCACACAGAGGATATCTTTGATTATTCTCAACCAGCCCCTGGAGAAAGACTACCTTCATATCCTCTGGAACAAAGGTAGACATCTCTGAGAATGCTCATGCAGACCCAATAGGCGTCTTCATAACAATAGATTGCCCTTCTCCCCTCATTTGCTTTGTGTTCGTTCACATTTTCTCCTGTTGTCTTTGTTAAACCGAGTTCCTCGCTGTTTAGCGCTCAATGCCTAATATTAGAATTACAGAGTGGCATTAGTTTTTTTGCCTACTTTGACAACCATCATGAGGCTGTTATTTTTTTTTAAGCAGATCCCCAATTGACGCCTATGCCGCATGATAGACTATAAGTAAGCAGACAGCATAAAATGTATTTGATAGCTTTAAAGTTTAATTTAAACATCACTATGCATTATGATTCCAGTCTAGAATGAGAAAAAAAATAATAACTTGACTGCATGTGTGCAGGCTGCAGTTACATGAAAAAATACTGTGAACAGAACAGTCTAAATTTAATGGCAAAGCCAATTTGGTATATATTTGATCAGTAGGCTACAGCTACAGTTATCATGGAATTTATTACAAACTAATTCAGAAACATTTTCTGCATAGTCCTGTTAATGGATAATATACTGCGTAACATTATTGGCTAAGGCTAGTCTGAGGTTGAAGTGAAGGTTGTGATTGGCTAACAAGCAGCACACCTGTCGTTCTATGCTGCTTGTTAGTCTTGCAATGCTCGTGCATGTGTCTCCAGCCTGTTCACTACCTCATACTAAAGTAGTTAGTAAACAAGCTTTAGGAATTAGGAACTACCGGTTAAGAGAATTGGGATGCAGCGAATGTCTTTAAGCCAGACAGTGTAAATCTAACTCTGGTTTCCCTTATTTCACAATTATGTTTATTTAAAATAAAATAAAATAAAATGTCTCTGGTGGACTAAGCTGAACCTTCACGCCACGTACACTTCAAACAAATGTGCTCTTAGAGCAAACTTATGTTGAATTAGTTTGGATTGGTGCTGTCAAGTTTCAACTGCTTGTTTAATGAGATGAGGAGATGGAAATGGAAATATAAAGATAAATAAACTAGAGAAATATAATTGGTAGCCTACAGTACAAGTACATGTGGAATATGACTCAGTGGCAAGTTTATATGCAATGTTTGTAGTTGTTTTATTTCTATTTTATTTTCTGCTGAATGCAGATCAGTATAATTGTTCTAGCTACAGAACATGCAAGAACATGTGGGCCAAACAAAAAACATATCGATGTATGTATTTTAGGGATGTCACGATACCAGAAATTTAGTAGCCGATACCAATACCAGTGTAATTCCACGGTTCTCGATACTCATTTCGATACCACGGGACAAAAAAAAAAATATTATAGATTAACAAAATTTTTTTTTTTTATTATATTATATTATAAAATATTCACATATACTTAAATGAGGCTGTAACTGTTTATGTAGCCTAGCTAAGTACATTACCAGTTATATCAAGCTCAGTAT
>JAODTR010046418.1:3198-18842 GCA_025399935.1 Amblyopsis rosae | reverse complement strand
TCCAGACAACACAGCCCTCAGGTTCATGGGGGCACCCAAACCTCTCCACCACAATAAGGTGATGGTTCCCGGAGAGGGTATTCACAAATAACAAACTAATATAGATCCTTCCAAACATAAATGGTGGTGTTCTCTACTTTTCTTCCTCATAGTCATTTCTGACCCACCCCAGAGTCAACAGGAGTAGTCCAGAGAGAGGATATAATATTTCCTCGTTGTTAGGTCTTCAAACAATCACTTCTTTCTTGTTTTTTCCGAAATGGCCTGCTGTGGTATAATAAACCCCCCCAGTTAGGGACCTTCCCGCCTACTGGATTCAATCTGCAGCTCTGTAGGACATAGAGTGACTGACAAGGAGGAAATAGTCTCTCCCATCTCTTTAAAGTCTTATACAGACAGCGATGGCTGACAGTGTGTTTACTGTGTTTGTGTGCTGTTGTATCTTTCAGGGATCTGAACGGAAACAACCTGACTGTCGTCAGTAAGGCCGACTTCACTGCACTCAAACACCTGCGAGTTCTGTGAGTCCTGCATGGTTTACATGTGTACCATACTGTATGCCCCTGGATGCATGGACCATGGGTGCATTGTTGCAGAGTTGCCAGCTTTCAAAGCTGACTTGGCATGAGAATTGCTCAGACTGTCAAAGATTGACCAAGACAGATGTGCCTTTTGGCGTGAGATGCATTGAAATCAATGGAATACATTTTTTTCATGTTAGCGTGAGACACAACATAAAAGCGTGAGAGACGGCAACTCTGTTATTATAAGTCAGCCTAATGTACCCACATGTTCTCTGTATATCATCTATCCATCCATCCATCCACATCTATTTCTGGGGAAGGAAGGGGCGCAAGGTGTACAGACCTGTTATAGATGTTTGTGCACATTCATGTGATTGTCAGGCATGGTAGATTTGCCAAATTAATCGGGGAAACAGGCCTTGATTGGTCAGAATCTTCCGGTAGTTAAATCTAGACTTTATACAAAAGTAGGTGCTTTCGACCACAGCAAATACTGTCACAGATCATTTTACTCACTGAGCTGACGTCTACAGTATGGCATTTCTAACAAATGGCACTCAATCTCTAAAATCCTACATCACCTATAGCCTGGCTCTGCCCGACTAAACTCTCATCTTAATTTATTTAGCTGAGATTAAAGTCTGAAACCCTGTTCACATACACGTTCTCACAGCCACCCTGCTGGCGGTCCAATCAGGATGGATTAGGGGAATATTGTTAAAGTCAAGCATGTTTATAAATGGTGGTAGAGCTAGATGAAGCCATCAAAACAGTTGTAGCAATGCTGATTGGTTAAAGGCTGTCCAATTGTTTCAAAATTAGAGGTATACACAGAGTAGGAGGCAGTGATTGCAAACATGCACAGACTCCATTCACAACGTGAATTTTGAACTATTAAACCATGAACGCATTTAACTTTAAAACATACAAATGAATCCATGAATTAATTATGGTTACTTCTTAAAGCCATTACTAGTAATACATCAATGACACTGATTATCATGAGGTATTGGCCTCAGAATAGGTGACTTCCTGTGAGAACAGATGCAACCATGCAGCACTGATGCTGTTCAAATGCCCAATCTCTGGCCCTTGAATGTATTCTTTCCTTGGTGTAGGGACAGCACATATGCACATGATCATCATACTAAGAAATAGTGCCTTTACTCTTTCCAAAAATGTGCATATGATGGCCATTTTGGATAGAAAGAAAGAGGAGGTATCCCACATCCCAGCCCATCAATTGACATATCAGTAGAAAGCCCATCCTCTTTAGAACATCAGGAAATGACATAAAAGCTCAAAAGGAGGTGCATGTGAATCCAGTGTCCACTACAGAGGACACAAGTCAATAGGCTGGGACTCAGGAGGATATATGTTGTTTTAGATATTTTATATATTTACACTATTACATTTTAAAGAATAAAGAATGTGCTGGGCAGTGGTCTTATGTTTTTTTCTGTGGCTGTATGTGTATATATATATATATATATATATATATATATATATACAGCATGCTAAATCAATTAAGTAGTGTGAGTGACTTTTGAATCAGCATGACTTTAACAGTGCGCTGGCAAATATTTTACGAAACATAACTATTTGTTTATGTATATTTATTATCTATTATAGATAATATTATTATTATCTATATGAATATCTATTTGCGCTGTGATAGTGAGAACTAACAATGCATGTCTCTCAAGATCAAATTAATGTTTCGTAATGGATGTTATTAGATGTACAGTATTAGTGAGTTAACGGTTTTATGTGTTTGTGTATATACACCATATGTACTGTACGTGATTGGGGTAGCAGGCTGCTTTTGTGCCCCCGTAAAAATCAAATACTCCTCTTTGGCGTATTTACCTCTCTTACACACAATTAAAACAACGTGTTCCTATTGTTTGACTGGGCCTTGCAACAAAAATAAACACAACATCCACACACATGCACACACCTACGTTTAGGAGAAACACAAGTCAGTATACAAACGCTCATCGGAGCTTCAAGGTAGCTCTGTGTGAGAAGGTAATGCAGTCTTTACTTTCTTTAATCCCTATTAGTACCTTCAAACATGGTTCCTACAGCTTCACTGACTAATCAGTTTTTTGGTTTAGACCATTTATTTATATACTGTAAGGACCAAATACATAGCAACATTAATCCCAGGTGAGGAGATGCATTATACCAGAATTAAATGTAGCTGTACTGTACATTGAATAACATTTTCTTGTGCAATCCCTGGGCAGGTTTACATTAACACAAATACAACTAATGCAATTAATAAATGTACAAGCTCAAAGAATAAATACTAAAATAATCCACATTTACCCACCACTATGCAAAACTTATAAATTATCACCAGGTTCTCATATAAAATACAGACAATGTGTGTCTTGACAAGTTTATATTTTTATATTTTTTGACATTTCATCAGTTGTTGCTGGTCTGGAATCATATGTCACGCCATTGAAACCCTTAGTGAATAGAATAACACCATAGTTCAGCCTTGACACACGAGACATGCAAAGCTGTCCTACTGTTATCAGTGTCACTGTCAACTACCCAACAGGCAGGGTGGTTAAATGTAGCCCTTTGACTGGGAAACACAATGCCTCACGCAGCACGTTTTGCTAAAGGCATTTTCTGCATTATACAAACAGGTTTGGATGGCATGTTAGGAGCTAATGACTGCTAAAGGATAGCTCAATATTGCTCTCAGAAAACTGTTGAATGTCAAAGCAAATAAAAAAACTAATATCAATATCTGATATTATTGTTTTGACACAGAAAGAAGAAAGTTTGCAAAGTGCCTATTGTTTTCTAAATTATGTTGATCACATAAATAGCAGACCTACTACTCTGACTTATTTGTAGGTGTTTGAACAACAATGGAGAAGATTTCCTAGTAATTTTTTCTATATGTTGACAGTATCAAACATACAAATGCTTGTCTAATCCTTTACTATTTCAAATGTCTAAATAATGTATGTCACATCATGTTAATTTGATATTATGTGTGTGCTATGTTTAATGTGATGTTATTGCAGTCACTTGATGGAGAACCGGATTAATAACATTGAGAGAGGTGCCTTTGATGATCTGAAGGAACTTGAGAGACTGTGAGTGTGTGCATGCACACACACACACATACATACACACAGCGGGGCTCCATTAAGTAGGAAGTGCTAGTCATGAAGTGTTAATCACAATGTTAGGCCATGTGTCCCTACAGTCGTCTCAACAGGAACCACCTCTCCCACCTTCCAGAGCTGCTCTTTCAGAAGAACGAGGCTCTATCTCGTCTGTAAGTATACTCTCTCAGTATACACTATGGCTACTATTGAATCAGGGTGTTGTAGTGTTGGCTCTGCTTGGAGCCACCAGGTAACTGATGAGGTAGCTGATACAAACACTGAATTAAACTGTTTCATATGTTCTCTCCCTGTAGTGTGTGTTTGTGTGTGTGTGTGTGCATGTACGTGTGTGTATTTGTTCTTTTTTTTATCATCAGTGGAATGACCAGATGGACACACACAGTCATAGTGTGTGTTTCACTCACACACACCAGGGGAGTCCATCTGCTTTGGTTTTCATCTGCCTACAATCTATTCACTCTCTGGTTAATTCTCTCTCTCTCTCTCTCTCTCTGTCTTCTTTTGTTAGCCATGGGTGCATGTGGTAAATTGTGGTGAGTTGAGATTCACACCTACAAAAACCTCTTTGTGTTTTATTGGCAGCCAGCAGCGATGTGTGTGTATGTGTGCGTGCGCTTATGCGTGCATGTGCTGGTTTGACAGTGTGTATAAGGATGTGTCTCTAGGGCTTTCTACACACACACACCTTGACCTGCAGTTGAACCTGATTTAGTCATTATAATGTAGAGCCATTGTGTGTGTTGGGGGCGGTTGTATGTAGTAGTCATTGCAATGAACATTGAGACCCGTGAGTGTCTCATTACTCCGCAACAGCAGACCTGTCTTCATTAGCGTGCAGATTCACTGTGGCCTGTGGTGTTCTAGCGTGGCTAATTACCGCTGTGAAGCTACATCACAGCCACTGATGGCAGCATGTCGCTAAATGGACCGACGCGCTTACATTAGGTGAAGAATTCACTGTGAACAGCACATTCAGTATATGCATGTGTTGACCTACTGTATGTGTGCATGGGGAAAGTTCCCGCGTTGCTACGGTAGCCTTCCCTGTGTTTATGTGATTTGTTAAAGTGCAGCTATAATGCATGTAGATGATGGCCATGTGCCTACCTACCAGATTTGAAACAAAATCCAGTATTTAGACTACTGGGACAGGACTACGGAACACACACAAATGCAGTCTGACTCTCATTTGATTTGTTAAAGTGATCAGTATAACCTGTCACAGACAAAGAAACTCAAGACAAGCAGACTGTATTTAAAGAGAGACATTCTCAAGAGCACACAAAAGACAAACTGATTGTGTTTGCCTGCCAGCTTTGCTGAATTTGACCAGTTTCCATGGTTCCAGTCATGAACTTTCCAATGTGTACAGGGTGTGTGTGCGTGTGTTTGTCTGTGTGTCTTTGTCTGCGTGTGTGTGTGTAGGTTACTGTATGTGGTTTTGTGGTCAAATATTGTCTTTGGTCAGCAGTCTCATGATTTACTGGTATCTGATATAATCAGATTATGCAATATGCTATAAAATATTTGAAGACACCAGAGAATTGATGTAAAATGTTCTTTCTCAAAGGGGTAGTGTGTACTTCTAGCCAGGCAATGCAAAGGCATGGCACATACATTACATTTAATTTAACTATTAAAATATCTATTAGAGTGTTAAATGTGATCTTGTGTCGCCAAATACAAGGGCTCACATCTTTCCAGCCTGGACTCTTAATATTTAAACAATGTGTTCAAAAACACATTTGTTTAAGCAGAGTCCCTTTGCCAGTTATGGTGATTTAGATGTGTAATCTGGGGTGTGCGGGGGGAATTGTAAATATGTTATTCTTTCAACAACAATATACATTTAGCTGGGGGGGGGGGAAGTAAGGGGTGTTAACATACAATAGCAACTAAATCCCACAATCTGGAATGTGATACACTACTTTGACAAAGCAAATCACCAGGCTCAAAATAGCAGTTTTTGAGTCAACAACATAAACATACACACAATTGAATACAACTGCAATACGAGTAATAATAATCAAATATATAGAGGTATGTTTTAGATATGTTATACAGAGTGGTTAATGGGGGGGTGATGTGATGTTAGGGAGGTAGAGTGGGAAAGTTAAACTTTCTCACCGCCCCGCTGGACTCCATGAGGACATTGAAAGACAGAAGGACAGAGAGAGGAGGATGATGTCTGCTCAGACAATGAGGGAATGAAGCGGGAATGAAGCAGGAATGAAGCAATAAAGGACAGAGCCCATGGAAAAGACCAAAATGAGCAAATACTGTGGGACTCTCTATTTGTCACACAAACACACACAGGTCCAGCTGTGAGCCAGTAAACATAGACTCCAGATCCTCTCCGTGTCCATAGCAACTGATATCATGACAACCAATAAGGAAAGCATCTTTAATATTGTGTGTGTGCGTGTGTACATTTGCGCGTATGTTCACAGTATTTACAGTGACTGTGTTCCGAGTGTTCAGCCACACGCATGCATGCGTGCGCACACACACACACACACATACATACTAAATATATATTGAGGTCTTTCTTTGTTTTATTAGCTGCTACACCCCTCTAATCTCTATGTATCTTGTCCAGTCTCACTTTCATTCTTTGGTTTGGGGTTGTTTCTCATTCTTTAACAAACATTGTTTTCATGACCTCTTCAATGTCTACTGTTTATACTTTTTCATTACTTTATCATTGAACTCATTCACACACTCACTTTCAAACCCACATTTGACACACATACACCCAAGACATTTAGCAGGGTATCACATTTGATGTGTTTAATGTTTAATTCAGTGTTCCTTAATACATTTGATCTAAACACTGTGATTTGTTGAATCCTGCTAAAGTTAAATAGTTTTGTTATATACTATAGAATCACGCCTGCACTGTGTTCCTCAGAGGTTGATATCACAGTTTTTTTTAAAGTTAGTTAAAAATAAAGCTGTTGCAGTGATTTATCATCTCAGTATGTGTAATACAACTCTGAGATATAGCTGTAAAAACTCCAGATGTGTGACATACTGTACGTATACTGTAGCTGTCACTGTTCGTACTCCTATATGTCATGTCTAATATCTCAAATTTCTTAAAACTGCAATGTTGAACTTTTGTTTAATTAGACCATTTACTGTCCACATTGGTAGTTCAGTTGGTGCCCAAAGCAATAAAGTGTCTATTGACATGCTGTGGCTAGCAAACGGTTTGCGCTTTAAAGAATAGTCAGTCTGATAAAGTTGACCAAATGGTAAGAGCTGGCAGAAACATGATGGGTTTAACCTACCTGGCTAGGTCTAACTCAGTCCTGCTTAGAGATGTTTTTGCTCTGTTACATTTATATAATGTTCTTGGAGGTTCTCATGATGACTTTATTACTTTCAAACATTTCATAATGCTCCGCTCCTGCACATTTGATTAGCATCATTTGTGTCAGATGGATATCAAAGTACAACGCCCTTGAAACATATAAATTCAAATGAAAGAGAAGAAACCAATGCAAAGTATCCTGTTATCAAAGTTATCACTTTCTCTCCCACCCCTCTCTCTATCTCTCTCCCTGAGGGACCTGAGTGAAAATGCTCTCCATGCCATCTCCAGGAGAAGTTTCAGAGGAGCAACTGAGCTGAAAAACCTGTAGGTGTAGATAATGCTACATGTTCATCATTCTAGACCATGTTACTAAGAACTGAAATAAAGCTACAGAATATTTATACTTTTAGTCATACATTTAAAGGGACATTACTTGATATGTGTATAGCCATTAGTGGTTTATTTAGCCTTACAAATACATAGTTTTTACTTAAATCTCAGTTGTGACTGTGAACGTCGTAACTAATCTCTAGTCCACCCCATAAAACACTATAGTACTCACACTGTTCTCTACTCCTCCCCATATAGCACTATAGTACTCGAACTGTTTCAGTGTCATACATATACACTAGAAAGCAGAATAAACTATATGCCTGTCCATATAGTATCGTGATATTTTAATGTTGTTATCCAGGCAACTGGATAAGAATCATATCATCTGCATTGAAGAAGGAGCCTTTCGAGCTCTGCGTACTCTAGAAGTACTGTAAGTATTCTGACTGTTGTAATGTAGCTGCATAAGACAAATTTATAGACTTGAGTCTGTATTGTGTTTTATTGTAGATAATAAGACAATGCAGAGTTGAGTGTATTAGGTTTTTTTAATGTATATGCAGTTTTTATTCTTTACTTGCATTTTGTTACACTTTCAGTACAATTTCACCAGCTGGAAGTTGCTGTTATTATGTCAGTAGACAAGCTAATCAAAGCTCTGAATTTATATAGTATGCTAATTGTTATATATATGCACAACAGGTGCACATTGTAGCCATATGTGTTAATAAATCATATATGGTTTCCTTGTTATCTTTCACTAAATAGAGAACAACATATACTTTGAGTGAATATAGGTATGATGAAAACATATGCATTTTATAAATGTTATAAAAGCATGCTGTGTAGATCATTGGGTGTGTATGTGTGTGAAATTATGCAGTGTTTTCTTTCACTCTTACTGCCTTTCTCTGTGTCAGCCTCTTTTCTCTTTCTTTCTCAACCAGCACATTGAACAACAACAACATCAGTAGCATTCCTGTGTCCAGCTTCAACCACATGCCCAAGCTTCGGACTTTGTGAGTACCTGTAGCTCACTGTCCTCACGACAACACCAGTAGTTCACCACTGGTTGTCCTCACTACAACACCAGTAGTTCACCACTGGTTGTCTTCACGACAACACCAGTAGTTCACCACTGGTTGTCTTCACTACAACACCAGTAGTTCACCACTGGTTGTCCTCACTACAACACCAGTAGTTCACCACTGGTTGTCCTCACTACTGTTACACTTCACGGGCGGGTGGACCCAAACGCGCACAACAGTAGACAGCAGATATGCTTGACACGGTGTAATTCGTTAACTCAAACTACAAAGAAGAACATGCAACAAAAGGACTAAATGACAATACCCCGACAAAGACACAGTACAACTCAGGGGCTTACAAACAAAGCACAAGACAGGCTACTGGGCGACGTAACACGGTGCAGGTGAATCTAATAAACAATCAACACACTACTACATGGACAGGGAAGGACAATGGACTGACAAAACACAGGACAAAAGTCTAAACAGGGCAGACGGATGGCAGGTCATGACAACTACACCAGTAGTGTTTTGGCTTGTTTGAGTTCCTTTGATGTTATGCGACTATCGAACTCAACTGCTATTACACATAGTCAAAGTCTCATTTTCTATAGCTAGTCTTGTGCACACTACGCCACAAAGGCTGCCAGGAATGCTCAGGTTATCAGAGATAACCAACCGTAAAGTACACTTAAAAAGTCTTTGTTTCCTCCCTTTCTTCTCTTTTCTATTGAACCTCCACTCTCTCCTCTATTGCCTCATCCTACCCAAACCAGCCGCCTGCACTCCAACTCACTGCGGTGTGACTGCCATCTGGCCTGGCTCTCGCCCTGGCTCAGACAGAGACCAGCGCTGGGCCTCTACACGCAGTGCAGTTCCCCTCCCAACCTGCGGGGGCTCAACCTTGCCGAGCTGCATAAAAGTGACTTCACTTGCTCAGGTACACCGGCCCAGCAGTGACATGTCATTTAATCCAAGTACAATTCATTATTATTGTCTCTTAATGGAAGAATGGTGAAGAGGGTCTGTTACATTAACCTGGCTCCGCCAGACTGCTGAGATTATGGGACCCATGTTTGCTGTAGCATTTGCACAGCCACTATTGATGGTGGACCAATCAGCCAGCATGGAGGTGGCAGTGCGATGACATTAAATACTGTAAGTGTTGGGGTCAAGCGGTTGTTTTGAAATAATACAGTTAGATGAAGCAGTTCAAACAGGTTAAAGGCTGCTCCAATAGTTTAAAAATGAACCAGAGGTCTATGCCTATTAGAAGGCAACAGACCCAATATTTATATTGTATGTGTGAGTATATTGAGGGGCTCATATATTGAGGAGCTTAGAGACTGAATATGGTGTTTATATGCATAATTTCTTTGTGAATAACGCAGCTAGAGACGTGTGTTTCAATGGACTTCCAGAAGCAGCGTAAGATGTTTACATTGAACATGAAGTCATAGGTCATTCCGGTCCTAGGCAACAGCGGCAGTGCGTTTGTCCAGCCTTGTAGCCTGGCGTCTGGCTCCTGCCCCCCCATGTGTTCCTGCAGCAACAACATTGTGGACTGTCGAGGCAGGGGTCTCACGGCTATCCCCGCACACCTTCCAGAGGCCATGACTGAAATGTATGTAGGCATACGCTCTCTAGAGAACAGGGTTGTGTAAGCATGACCAAACAAACACTCTTCTTAGAAGAAGTGTTTCAATAACTTTAGGATTAGTCCTGGTTGCTGTAAAGCTTGTTAATGTTTGGTCCTTGATGTCTTTACTCCAGTCGTTTGGAACAGAATGGAATCAAGTCGGTCCCTCCAGGAGCCTTCACATCCTACAAGAAACTCCGACGAATGTACGCTTTCTTTCTATCTCTCTATCTGTCTGTCTTTCTACAGTGTCTGTCTATCTGTCTGTATCTAGATATATTTTAGATATGTCTCTAGATATCTTTTAAATATATATATTTACTGTATATCTCTTTGGGAGTCAGACCCTACAGAAACCATCCTACCATTACTATGTTTACCAAGCTGAGTTGACTGCAGCATCATAATTCGAGAGCCAAAGCTTGTTCAAGGGCACTGGTCTTTGCACTATGGATACACCGGTGCGGTGTATGTGGTGTGTGAGACCTATCAACATCAAGCAGCAGCTTAGAACATCTCATTGTATTTAAATATGTAATACATTAGTTAATAATTAATTCTAATCTTTTGACTTGTGGGTGAAGACGCACCTGAATCTGAATGCACATTGACATCCGTTAATGTGAAAGATGCTAGTGCGTTTACATACAGTATGTCACTGATGTGTTCTGTGTGCTGCTGTCAGAGACCTCAGCAACAACCAGATATCTGAGATCGCCACTGATGCCTTCCAGGGTCTCCGAGCGCTCAACTCCCTGTACGTAAGGCTGTGTGTGTGTGTGTGTGTCTCAGTGTAGCATGTTTTGTGTGCCTTGATTTATGGGTGTTATTAATGATTCATATATGCTGCTGTGTGCGCATATGTAGTGTAAACACATGCATATGTGTGCATGAACCATCCAAGCCTTCCCTAGACACCTATGATAAATAAGGATGTAGTCCTTACACATCTATTCCAGATGGCTCACTGAATGAGTGAGCATATTGTTTGTTTGTTTGTTTGTTTGTTTGTTTGTTTTTGTTAAGTGTTTATTTCCCCACTGGTAACATTCTCAAGTCAATCAATAGAAATAATCAAATCATTATACAGTATATTCTGACCAGAATAAAATGTGCAATCTGAAGCCTAAGAGTATTATTCCTACCCTTAATAAGTATCAAAGCATTACTCTTGCTCTACCCAATATAATAATACAAAAAATAATAATAAAACATAAACATTATTTCCTGTCATTTACCATTGTTTGTCATATCCTTTGTATATTTCAATTGCATTATATACAAAATAAATCTTGTTAAAGGTGCACATATTACTACATTATTTCATTTAATTGTTCCATAATGTAACTCATATAACTGTCATACATCTGTTTTTCACATTTGTCCTTTGTCCCACATTTATTTGCTTTCTTTACGAAAATATAGTAATAATATTAATAAATAAGTACTTTCCTTCATTGGAAACAACTACAGTATATTAATATATATATAGTCACTGTGCATGTACTGTGTGTGTGTGTGGAGGGGGCTTTTCATTGTCTTCTCATGATGTTGTGTCTTTCCCCTCATGTCCTCTGCAGGGTGCTGTATGGTAACAAGATCACAGAGCTGCCTAGAGGAGTATTTGATGGCCTGGCCTCTCTGGAGCTACTGTGAGAACCAACCTCCACCATCACACCACATACTGTATTATGTGTAATGTGTACACAACCTCCAGCACATACTGTATTATGTGGAATGTACACACAACCTCCATCACATACTGTATTATGTGTAATGTGTACACAACCTCCATCACATACTGTATTATGTGTAATGTGTACACAACCTCCATCACACACCACATACTGTATTATGTGTAATGTGTACACAACCATCACACCACATACTGTATTATGTGTAATGTACACAACCTCCATCACACACCACTGTATTATGTGTAATGTGTACACAACCTCCATCACACACCACATACTGTATTATGTGTAATGTGTACACAACCTCCACCACAGCACATGTAATATTATACTCATTTCTACTGGTTGGAGAGTGTAAAGTATTAGGATCTCATGGAAGCCACCAATTTGATGTTTCTGTGTTTTGTAGGTTGCTGAATGCCAATAAGATCCACTGCATCAGAGCAACACTGTTTAAAGACCTGGAAAATATGTCTCTGCTCTCTCTCTATGACAATAACATACAGAGCCTGGCTAAAGGCACCTTCAGCTCTCTGCAGAGCATCCAGACCCTGTGAGATACCTTCACACACACGCTCACACATGCACACGCACACACAAACACACACACACACACAAACACACACAGACACCATTACAGTATGTTACTACCAAGTCAGACAAACACTATATGATTTACACCACATTCTCAACAAAAATGGTGCTAGGTTTGAACCAAACATTGTGGTTCAAACCTAGCAGAGTAATTTTTCTGGTTGCAAAAAAATCCTCCACAAATTTTCCAATAATCACAATTGTCACATAATAATTAAAGCGTCACAAATTTGACTGTCAAAATAAAAGCATGACATGACAGTGTTACAGTGTTAGTGTTACACTAAAACCAGCTATATCAAGATGCAATGTGTTTCCTGGTTAATACTAGATATGTCAGTAAATACTAGTCAAGCTCCTATGTCGTCCTGTGATGCAGACACCTGGCCCAGAACCCCTTCGTGTGTGACTGTAACCTCAAGTGGCTGTCTGACTACCTGCGCGCCAACCCAGTGGAGACCAGTGGAGCCCGTTGTGCCAGTCCCCGGCGCCTGGCCAACAAACGCATTGGCCAGATCAAGAGCAAGAAGTTCAGATGCTCCGGTCTGTTTGTATGTGTGTGCGCGTGTGTGTGAGAGAGAGAGAGGGAGGTTGTGTTAGTATTTAGTGTTAGATTGGTAATACAGCACTTATAAGCACAACACGTGTTAATGTTAGTCAATGTCTTACCAAATAGAAATAGTTGTTAACAATAGTCTACTGTATGTAGTCATTATTAAATGAATGTGCATATCTATGACAACATAACTGATATGGTTTCTTTCTTCTTTGCTTCCATGACAGCGAAGGAGCAATACCACATCCCAGGTGTGTGTGTGTATGAATGAGCATAACATTACTTATTACATATGTATTCATGAGCTAACACTAATAAAGCTAATTGGTAATAATGGTCTGTGCATCTACAGGTTCTGAGGACAGGCGTCTGAACTACGAGTGTAACAGCAAGCCAGTCTGTCCCCCTAAGTGTCGGTGCGAAGCCAATGTGGTGGACTGCTCCAATCTCCGCCTTACCAAGTTTCCCCAACACCTGCCCCACTCCACCGAGGAGCTGTGAGACACACACACACACACACACACACACACACACACACACACACACACACACACACACACACACATGCAGGCAGCCAGAACGTAACATTATACAGTGGTTTCAAAGTGGGGGCCAGGAACCCTGAATGGGTCACAACATTAAATAACATGTATTTATTTATATTTAGATATTCATTTTAGTTTAAGAAAATGTTAATATATTGTTTTTAATATATTGCTTATATTTGTTAGCCTGGCTCTGCCCGGCTATTGCTCTCTGCTATGTTCCTTTCGCTGAGATTACAGTCTGAAACCCTGTTCACATTAGCGTTCTCACAGCCACCCTGCTGGCGGTCCAATCAGGGTGGGGTAGTGAGATGACGTTAAAGTCAAGCATGCGTCTAAATGGTGGTAGAGCTAGATGAGGCCATCAAAACAGTTGTAGCAACGCCGATTGGTTCAGCGCTGTCCAATAGTTTAAAAATGAACCAGAGGTCTACACCCAGAAGGAGGAAATGACTGTTAACACTTCGCAATGGAGCGTGGCGTGACCGTATGGTCACCCCAGGCTATGGTTAAACCATATTTGTGTACCATTTCATGTCAAAACCTTTGAAAACCTGTTACAGTAATATATCATATCATACAACATATCACACTGTATGAGACATAAAATATTACATGTTTGATAGATGCAAATGCCCGTTATCCATTATAACATAAATCGTTCATTGCAAGCAGTGACTACTACACATTAATACACAATTATTCTACATGCATTACTGATACATGGTACATGTAGACACACTCAGGAGATGGACATGCCCGTTCTAATGATGTCTGTGTACTGTATCCTCCAGGCGTCTCAACAACAATGACCTCTCGGTGCTGGAGGCCACTGGCGGCTTTAAGGGCCTGACACACCTCAAGAAAATGTAGGTCACTGCCAATATGTCTGCATGTGTTTCTGAACAAAGGCTCTTCTCAGAGATGGCATGCACTAATGTCATTATGTAGATGCCTGTACTAGGCATGTCCCCAAGGAGCATTAACTGTTCATTCAAATCTGTTCTGGAAATAACATTTAGAGACCATGGAACACAGGTGTTTTGACATAATTTTGCACATTAAACCATATCTCAGATTCATTGCTGCGCTACGTAAGAACCAATAGAGAAGATATATGTTATATATTGCCTTAGCATTTGCTTCAAATCTGACAACAGTGAGTGAGAGCGATGTCAATAACATGGGGTTTCTACACAAGCTTAATCAACTTCTAAAAGTAATGGTAAACAAACTGTGTGAGAGAAGGGCTTAAAGACCGTGTTTTCAAATTGGGAATACTTAACCTATGATATTTTAGATTTTGAATGTCAACATCTTAATTATAAGATAAATAAAAAATGTAATTAACTAAATAATGAATCAGTGAACATTCGTCAGATGTTTGATGCTGAAATGTAAAGGTTTGTTTAATTGGTGTATTTCTCTTTACCCAGTAACCTTAGTAACAACAAAATCTCAGAGATCGAGGATGGTGTGTTTGAGGGCGCGGCTTCAGCGGTTGAGCTACACCTCACAGCCAATCATCTGACGTCTGTACGAGGGAGCATGTTCACGGGAATGAAGGGCCTGCGCATGTTGTAAGCATGTTCCCTTGTCTTGTTATGCTGTTACAATCACCTCATTCAAGCTGCATTCACTTGTTGTGTTCATAATACAATGACCTGGCCAGTGAGACCAACCCCTTGGTCTGTGTAAGTAATGCAGTTCATGTATCAGGAAGTGTTACTATGGTGACGGTGCTCTTTGCCTCAACACCACTTTCAAGACATACACTGCGGTTCCATCTTGAGACCAGACAATCACATATTAAATGTATTGTATTTTTATGAAAGTTACTGTTCATATGGAGAACAAATGACTATATAAATGTTTTTAATTATGAATTCTATGTTAGAATTGTATAGTGTAGACTATTTTGTAATTACTCAAAATTAACATTCACTTATACCCTTATCATACTGACATGTATGTGAATGATGATATTTACATCATTACAGTGACCGTGTGTGTGTGTGTGTGTGTGTGTGCGTGTGCGCGCTTCAGGATGCTGAGGAACAACAAGATCAGCTGCATCCACAACGGAAGCTTCACTGGCCTGACTAATGTCAGGCTTCTGTCACTTTATGACAACCAGCTCAGAACCATCGTGCCTGGAGCCTTTGATACCCTGCCCAACCTGTCCACACTGTGAGACACACATTAGACTTACTGTGCCCACTGCAGTACACATTGATGCCCTGCCCAA
>JAODTR010046407.1:0-18843 GCA_025399935.1 Amblyopsis rosae | reverse complement strand
CCAACCCCCACCTGAAACGAGTCCGACTTACTGCCGAGAATCCGTACACAGCTCATGCTTTGGGCGTACAGGGATTGTATTGCCCTTAAAAGGGACCCCCTCACTCCATACTCCTGCAGCACCTCCCACAGTATCTCCCGGGGAACCCGGTCATACGCCTTCTCCAGATCTACAAAGCACATGTAGACCGGAAGGGCATACTCCCAAGCCCCCTCCAGGATCCTAGCGATCCTTCACATAGGCCTACATGCCGAAATTAAAATGTTTTTATATTCTATCCTGAAATTAGAATAGGCCTATACCACAAAGCTATAAAGGCCTAGGCATGGTATTATAAATGTATGTCTAAAAATAATGCCATGATATACATTTTTGATTATACCGCCCAGCCCTATTGTCTATAGTCAACTGGCGGCTAATTAATTCCGGTGTGCTCAATAATCTGGAGCTGCGTGTGTGTGAGGACAAAGATGATTGGCTGTTTGCTGACTCACTGGTTGTGGGTGTGATGTATTGTATTTACATTTCTAATGAAAGACTGAGGGAATTTTGGTGTTTTACTGTATTTGCTGTCATTACAGACATATTTTATTTTCTTCTTTTTTTCAAATTTTATTTTAACAGGGAGAGAGATACTGAGACCGAGATCTCTTTTACACAGATGTAAAAGAGATCTCGGTCTCAGTATGGCTGTGTAAACACATTGCCATGTACAGTTTAGGCACAAGGACAAAACATTGCCGCCAACATACAAAACAGTTCAAAGCAAACATATTCAATGGGAAAAAATTATATACAACCTTATGTTGATCCTCCAAAACATTTCTAAAATGGGCAAGGGGGAAGAAAGTGTACAGTAAAGGAACTGAAGGCGGGCCTACCCAAATCTGTGTCCTACAGGTGTATTTAATGTACTCCAAGGCTGTGATCTGGTATGAAAATCAGTATGTCTAGTGGAGATTAATGATGATACTGTATATATGGGGGGTGTTAAGTTCTTTATAAATAAACAGAAGAGCACGCTGTTCTCGCCTCACAGATAAAGAATAACGCCATGCAAATGGCAAAACATTGTCTATGGTGTGTAATTTAGCAATCATTCAACAAAGCGGATCACAAGCAATATCTTTAATATTCTACGTATATAATCTGTATGTGACATTGTGACTCTGTGAATTTGAAATGCGTCCTCTCGCATAGACTTCCAAAAGGTGCCACCATCTTCTCCCAAGTTATTCTACTCAGTAAAGGTCTAGGAGCATTTCGTCACCCTGTGTCTCAGTGAGGCTCTGCTAGCATCCCTTGTGATCTGCTATACAGGGATGGCTGGGATCAATCTTTCCTCCTCTCTCTCATTACGTGTTGCCTCGCTCTCCCGCTGCTAAACCTTATGTCCGTTTGCTGGAGTGTGCCCTGCCACTGCCATTCCCTCTCTCTCTCTCTTCCCCCCTCTCCCCCCCTCTCACTCTCTCCCCATAAGTCTCTCTTCTGCCATGTTTGCGGTCTTTCGCTGCATGCACATCTAATGGCTGGAGCGTAATCCACTGGCTAATCTTCTGACAGCCTGCGTGACACACGGCATTAGCTCTGTGTCACTGCCTACTGCACAGCGTCTCAGCGTGTGTGTGTGTGTGTGCGCGCGCTCGCGCATAATAGTAGTGTGTCAGCAAGAAAGCCGAACGAGCGCGCGTGCATATTTAAGCGTGCGCATTAGCCCATGTAACGAGATGCGCTGTACACGTGTCTGCATGTCTGAGTGCGTGTACAGTACGTGCGCGGCCCCACAGCGCATGGCGACGGGAGTAAAATGGGCGGACCGCATTCTGCATCCTCTGCTCTGCATGACTTTGCCCCCCCATCCCCCCACCTTCCGCCACACCATACATGCCCCTTCCTGCACAACTGGCAAGGCATATGAGGAAATGGCTGTTACTGTGGCGGCTTTAGAGTAACAGTTTTTTGAAAAAGTCATTTAAAAGTGTATGTATCTACAGTGACGTATGCAACACATCTTGTTACACATTCTCTTGCATTCTTGCATTGTGAACAGCGGCAATAGTCGAAATTAATAGTCAGGCAGATTGATGTTACTGTAGTTTTATTTACGCTTGTTTTTTTGCTACTGTGAATAGCAGTAATGAAGTCACTCCTTGCCTTTTTGTCCAGTCCACCATGACAAGATTCACCTAATGCGCACACACACACACACACACACACACACACACCTTCCTTTCTCTCTCAACTTCTCTACATTTCTTTAGCGGGCCCAGCCTGCCCCGTCTCCTCCTGAGCAATCCTGTTATCGTGGCTGACCCCTCACTAGATGTGTCGGCTGCAAACAGATTACACCGAACGGCCATGAAGCACAACGCACCCCCCTCCTTTTGAAGTGCAGGTGGAGAGATTGTGAGATCACCTGGATGCTGATAAGACGGCCACGCTGCAGCAAGTGCCAACCTTTTTGGTCTCATATGATTTATGTTTCATAAATAACTACCATGGCGATGATAGACCTTTTTATTTCCAATGTCTTACATTTTAGACAATGTGGAAAAATGGTACACTGCGGTATGTTTAATGCTAATTTGTTTTGTTTAAATCAGATTTTGCTGTGCCTGCAATAAGCAAAACACAATCTTAAGACTTAATATACTATAAAAAATGTATACATTATGTTCAATTTTATGGTTAACATTTAATGGGACCCATTTTTATTTACTAGAGCTTATGATTTTTAAACTAACTTGTTATTCTTTATCTATTTTGTAATTCTTATTATTATACATTTGTTATTTAAATTTGTTATTTTTTTAACTCTGTTTTACTGATGTTTTAATGTGCTTTTTATGTGTGTACATTGTATCACTTTGAGATTTGTTCAATGAAAAGTGCTTCACAAATTAAATGTATTATTATTATTATTATTATTATTATTATATATGCCCCTGGGATTTGCGGATGAAACTCATGTTATGGTGATATGCTACACAAGGCCAAACTATTTATTTAAACTGGATATGTTTTGCAGTGTGAAGCTTTCAGTGGGATGTGAGATGTGAGAATGGTCCATTCAGTGTGTGGTTGAGCAGAGGCTGGTTGAGATGACTTTAAGTCTACTTCTAATCACTGGGCTTTTCAGAGCGGATAAGGGAAAGCAGAATGGAACCTTGGTTTGGAATGGAATTAAGCCCTGATAGAGCCTGCGATTACGTTGCTGGACTGTTATTTGATCACACCTGACTTAAATTGTGGTGAGATGTGCTATCTATGGACAAATCCCTGCGGTTTCCTTTAGCTTAGGCCACATTACTACAACATCAATGCTATAAAACGAAATAAAACAAATCATACAATTGTAAGTCTGGGTCAGCTCCAGGGAATGTGGGCAAGGAGTCCCCCAATTCCCTGCTACACTTTGATCCTGACAGCTTCGCTTATAATGCTAGCGTCTTTTGGCACGGCACTAACAAGTAGCTTTGTTGAACCGTTTCCACCGAATGAGTCAGCGCCCCAAGGGAACAGCCATTCACTCCTTCATTCATGCTAATTTCTGGGTCTGTCTATAAACACTCCTTCTGACCCACCTTGTTTTTTTTAGCACACGGGGTATAGTTCTCTTGTTCAACCAACAAATCAGCCCAATTGTCATTGACTCATATGACATAGAAATGGAGGAAGACTAGTGAAAAGGCAGCTTGCCAAAATCCTGTCAGAAGACGAGGCTTGATGGCTTATTCACCCCATGGCCTCCACATCACGTTGTGTTCGCCAGCTGTTGTTTGACAGTAAGGAAGCGTTCCATGGACACACACACTATATCACCGAACGAGGCTTGTCAGCAACAGACCACAGTATTTAGGCCTTTGTCTTGCATGTTGGTGCTGCACGTGTTGTAACAAAATGCATCAAAAGATGTGTATGTACATTGCTTGGTATTAATCGATAAAATACAATTGGTTGTTGCAGTGCAATAATAGTTATGTTAAATTAATGAGATATCATAAATACAGTATATCTTTTAATGAAGAGTTTAATGTTTTATGACAAACATCATATTCATTGATTTCCACCATATTAACCCATGGGGGAAGGAGCCACTAAACAGCCCAGACTTGAATTGCAATGACAATTCCTGTCTTTTATTGATCTCTGCTAATTACAGCAGTCAATATAATCTGTGGCTTTCAGCCTTGCCAAAAGACACTTGAATTGAGCAATCGCCTCTAATGGCAGGTGATCAAATGATGGACTTGATTGCCAGAAAATGAAGGGATAAAATATAAAAAAATAGATTATTTGTCTCTTTTTCCATTCTGCTTTATTCTACAGTGAATTAGGAAAGCTATCCATGCCTGCCATTTGACGTTTTCCAAAAACCTATCGTGAAACGACACAGTTCCACCCAGATCTTCCAATTGGTCCTTGTAGATCTGCCTATGCCAAATGCAGCACTCCTCTCTAGCAGTGCCAGGGAAAGTACACTCTGCTGCCTGCTCCTCCATCCGCACATGCAACAAATCAACTCCACACTTAAAATACATATAAAAAAAATACAAAGCCAATAACAGCGTCTTCATGTGCCAGCTGAGATTAACACACCCAGTACTAAAGCGGGGTTGCCTGCTTCTGATTGTGAGAGTGAGGCAAAGTGGCCAAGAACTAAGCAGATCATCTGAATTAAAGCACAAATTGGAGGTATTGAGTCGCCAATGCTCAGGATGGTGCTGATTCATGCGTCCACTTGGAAACAATTGCCCTGCTTTGTGCTGAGGTAAATGACAGAACACATGACATGTAAATGAAAGCAATAACAAAACATGATGCCAGCAGTCTTCCAAAGGTAGGCAGTGAATTACAATCAGGGCAATAGTGCTGTGAACATATCTGTTGAGTGCAAATGTGGAGGTGTTGACTAAGGAATGTCCTTCAAACACTCACACTTATTTTTACCAAACAAATCACAACCACTGTAATTGTACTCTAGTAGGCACATATGTTCAGCACACAATGCCTACAATACACAATGAAGAGGCTTTCTGTATTTGATAACCCTTGTGTGGTGTTCAGGTCAGACTGACCCGTTCCAAATTATCATTGGAATAAAAATACAGAAGGTGTTCAAGCTGAAACTCCATGGCCTCCACATTCTTCACATAACATAGTATGTGTAAAACACTAAAAGTAAGTATGCTACAATGCCCCAGTATATGTATGCCCTTCATACAATGTTCGGTTCAATTTGACCCGAATACACCCGCTTTGTCTCAAGCATGACATAAACAAATGCACTCACACCACATAACTATGTTACATTGTTACAATCAAAGCAGCGAGAAGCCATCAGCTCTGTATTTCCTACTCTCTTTACCCTCTGTAGTATGGAAACCATTATTAATTATTAAACATTATTCTGCTTCCATGCACTGTTCCCCTCACACCTATACATCTGAGGAGAGACAAGACAAATAACTACATCACTGATAATCAGACATATGAGCAAAATATTGAGCAAAATAGTCTCTGCTTGGAGCTAATGGATGTACATGGAATAAAAAGCAAATGGAAGTTCAATGGAAGAGAAGAATAATTCAGAATATGATGGTAATGACGATTATATAGATATTGTTTCTAAATAAGCATGATTTCTGCCAATAAAGTCTTTATAATAGCAATTGTTTTTACATAAATGTTTACTTTATACCATTGTTAAATGTGATCTAGCATAAATTATCCACAAACATTTGCCATATATTTGAACTATATTGGAAATTGAGGCAAAGACGATACATACAGTATTTCAAATGTATGTTTTTATTCCTGTAGTGCTTTAAACCCCATTTGACCATGTACATGATCTGCATCATGCTTCTAAATATACAGTATACAATATATATATATATGTAAGTATGCTACAATGCCCTGTTCTTTGTTGGCTAATTGTGTGTTGGCGAGGGCTGCTATCCAAATGAGCTGCATGCGCTGTGGCAGAGGGACCATTCACCTGAACCCAGAATAAAGACAGTGAAGTGCAAAGTGGCTGAATCTAGTGAGCCCGGCTTTCCTCATAAGACGTGTAATAAAACTGTCACGCTCACATTTACATTTCCAGACTACCAAATGTGCCCATTGGCCGTTAAATCACCACGGCAACCAGCATTTTATTTTATCCCAGGAACAGGATCCTGCCCAGCAGCACTACACGTCCTGCCTGTGTAATATGTGTACAGTACCACACCAGCAGCGGCCTTGGATCCTGCCACACCTGGCCAGGAGACCAGGGGGTAGTGGAGAGCAACACAGCCAATGACAGAGAGAGAGAGAGAGAGAGAGAGAGAGAGAGAGAGAGATATGGGACATGGTCGAAAAAGCGCCTAGCTACTTAGCGGCTGGCGACGGGGAATTTGACCAGCGTTCGACTTTACTGACATTTTCAGTGACGCGGTGTAGCGACTGCCCCTCCCTCTCCTTGGCAATCAGAAATAGAAGAGAAACTGTGTGCTTGTCCATTTACATGACATATTTCTAAATATGGAGACTGGCGGCAGGTTTTCAATGTTGGATTAAGCACTTCTGAAGTGTATCAATGCATGGACACAAAACCAAGGGGAAACCCATTTGAATTACACATTATTTACACCAATGTAAATATATATATATATATATATATATATATATATATATAGAGAGAGAGATGGCGAGAGAGAGTGTAAGAGAGAGAGAGACATGCTTCTCATGCTGTCATCCTCAAAGCAGCTTTTGTCTGCCCCAACATCAACAAGTCAGTCTGACACCCACTGCCAGCCACACTCACTCACTCACACACACACACTCTCACACACACACACACACACACGCGCACACACACACACACACACACAAACTCTTTGACCGAGTATAGCTTTTCTTGATAACAATTATATTCATCCTATTGTTTTTTTTTTTTTAAAGAAACATCACATGGTTTTAGAACAGTGCTACCCAATTGCGGGTGAGAAATTGACAACGGATTTCAATAAATGCCGTGTCCACACAAAGGTGTCTTTGAAGTAAGGCCCCTGCCTGCACACGCATGACACGCAGACACACACGCACACATGTGGAAGGATAAAGCTTCACACACACAGCCTGAGCTGATGCCGCGGGCAGGGGAGACACAAAGAATTAAACCGAGGTTAACTAACAGATTATGACATGTTCAAGGCCTATCACTAATTATGCCTCCTTTGCTGCAGCCCGCTCCCTCACCGCCGCATACTGAAACTCCACACACAGAAATGGACGACAGCAATTAGAGAGTAGATCAGCCTTAAGAAAAAGGGAAAATATATGGTGGGGGAGTCAATTAATAAAATATACAAACTATCTTCTTTTTTCTCTCTCTCATCTCAAATTTCAGTTTGAAGCTGTTTTTTCGTGTCAGCCTAATGATCGGAGAGATTAGAAGTGTGTTGTTGGTAACTGCTAATGGTATGTTGATATGTTATATTCATTGCATTAATGAGTAACTGATTTAATTTTGGTTGCATGAATGCAGCCATGTTTACACATAATGCGTCATTACTTTTATAATCACATTCCTACTGTACTGCTAACAGAGCTGCACAGTGAAGATATCAACTATGTTTGCTTTGATCCCACTTTAATGAAAATGGTAATATGCATATTCATGTGTTTAAGTAATATTACATTTTTAATTCATTTAAAACATTTAACAAGGATAGGAATGCCAGTTGTTTTCTAAAATGTTTAATTATAATATAGTTATAATTGTAATGGCCATAGTAGTCTTGCACAGCCAGCCTTCACATATGTAAAGTCTGGGACACAGCGATGGCTAACTGCGTCAGTACACGCCAACTTGACAAGTGAGATAAGTTGATTGACATGCACGACGACCAACTACGCAAGCCATAGACCAAGTCAAACATTAAACTTGCATTGAGCAAAACAAAAAAACAGGACTCTGGCTGAAGTACAGGTCTTGTAAATCTGTAAAATTAGTAGTCTACGGTTGGAGACCAAAATAAATGTTTAATTATAAATTATATTATAAAACAAAGCACTGCGTTCGTTCCACCGGAAATTACGGAGACATACTTGTGTCATACTTGAGTGACAATGCTAACAGCCAACGTAAATCGTCAGTATTAAGTCCCGATAGTCCGAGAGTCCTGCGTCGAGCTTACAGTGGTAGATGTATCAGATGTTCAGCACAGGGCTGCCTACGTCACATAGTACTAATGAACGGAAGAGACTGAGACTACTGTATGGCCATAGTGACATTAGTATCTTGGTTGTAACCGACTGACCAGTTAAATATATTATATAAATTAATACATTATATGGGCTCACCAGTGGAACTTAAGTTAATATATTTTCAGAGGCCTGAGTAATGATACAAACACAAATACAAACAGCTATTATCAATCAACAGGAAACACTCAGAATTGATGCCCACACCGTCATGAACTCTAGTTATTAATACAGGGCCGTTCACAAGCCCTCTTATTCACTGCAGCCTTCTTGTCTTCCCACAATGCACTACTCCAGGGCAGATGGGTGAGGCTGAGATGCTGTGACATGCCATTTATCTCTGTCAGACGCGGTTGAACGCAAGTTCTTATTGGCTGGGCAGGATTTGCGATTGCTAAAGCTGCTCGCCGATCTCTGGCACTATGCTAATTAAACAGAGGAATACGAAAAGAGGGGAAGATGGCCCTTCTCATTGTACCCTGCAAAGCCCCCGGTTCTGCTGTAACCACCATTAACCCAACTGAGACTCAAACACAATTGAAAAACCTCAAGCAAATCAACGCGTACTGCATCGTTAGCAGTTTGAAATGCTTACGCGATAATGTAAAACCTTTTCTATATGCTGTCAATGATGGTTTCTGGAAGCCCTAGTATCAAATCCTGGTGTCAAGGAAGCCGCATGCCTCAAACTCTTCACTGCTTAAAATTATATTGACGTTAAAAGACCAACCTACCTTTCAGCACTCAAGCCAACAGTCCCGACAATTCAAGAGCTGTAATACAAATAAAGACATAACACGTTAGTTTAAAATAATTTGCCTACTGTGACAATGCATTTGCGTCAGGCCAGCGTATGTCAAAACAACACAGGAATCTGTTTCCCTGTGTTTTTCAGAATACCAATTTCCACAAGTTTTTTTTTGTACACCGAAAAGGGCAAACATTTATTACTCACTGATTATATTTGGCAGGCATATGTGTGACACGTCAACCCTTGTAATTTCCCATCATTTACAGAAAAAAAACCTTCATCACCACAGATATTTAATCACTGCTTCTATTTGGTGTATATCACACATAGACACACACAAAATAAATCGTTATGCGACCAAATGGTGATTTGGGAGTGCTGGGTCAAATTGGGTTGCAATGAGCAGTTTTTTAGTGTAGTACTTAATTAAAATGTGGGCGGAACCAGAAAGGTCAGATCGACGGTGGGGAAAAACATTGCTCCGCTGTTGATTGTGTGCTTACGACTCTCATTGGGCCTTATTTTAACTATCTAAGTGCACTGTCTAAAGAGCAAGGCGCAAATTTGATTTAGGGCGTTTCCAAATCCACATTTGCTATTTTAACGGCATATAAACAGTCTGGCACATGGTTCAAAAGGGTTGGATTTCCTCTATTCGTTATACATGGGTGTTTTGGGCATAACATACGACCAGTCCGACTTTAATCTCCCATTCTAATTGAAAATACAGGCGTGCTAGCACCATAGGCGGATTGATGTTATACTAGCAATACTATATTTATAATGTGCTTCACGCTGACTAGACCAGGTTTTTGCTGGTCAATCGCGCAATCACTTCCCGTTGCATCAAGATATCAATGCGCTAGACCAAACCTCATGTTTAGACCAACACACCCACCGGCTCTCAAATAGGCTTAAGTGCATTAGCAATTTCAACAGTGTGGGTGCTGGAAGGGAAAATGACAACTGCGTCGGTCTGAAACTAGCAAAGAAGCTTGTGTTCCCGCTTTGCGCCTCATTGCGCCAGTTGTCTTGTAGATTTATACCAAGTTTACTTTACTTTTTTTTGCTGTTTTGTTCTGGAGAGATACAAGTCAGACGGCATTGGTTAACAATGCAAGTGAGTTTGGTAAAAACATATAATCATAGCATACAATATACTAAAATAGACACTAGCAAAATGGTGGTGGGGACTTTATTCTGTGTTTATTAGTCATACTGTCATATCACACTGTTATTCAGCTGTCTCAAACATAGTTTGAAGGCTTATTGGTATTTGTGCATGGCGTCCCTTTAATGTATTATTTTAGTATGGTATACTAAATAGTGTTTTCAAATACAAACATAGCAATAGTTATTATAGTGCCACAGATAATGCATACAGCTTGTCTAAAATATGTCTAAAATATGGAATTCTGGTTAGCTTCTACAGCAATTTTAGTCACTAGCCACTCCCTAAAGTATTGTTTAGCTCAGGCATCAAACAGATTGTAATGAACATGATCATCATTCTTCTGGTCCATCCCTAGGATGTTAAACATTTTAAAAAGCTGGGTGATATATGAAATTATTATGTACACTTGGACGATCGGCAGGCAAGGAGAAAATCATGTGGCAGAGCTTCTTTCACTCCTCCTGGATTTATAGCTAATAATTGCACCGATGTGAACTTAACCGTTATGGCACTATCGTAATCTCACAGGCACACTTGGGTGAGACATAAAAGTGAGAATCAACCCATTTCCTGCATGCTGATATACAACAAGGCAATTTTGGGGATGGAGCCAGAAAAATATCATCTTAAATTAGCGACTTAGAAATTGAGACCGGCTGCCCAGAGTAAAGATATAATTCTTGAAGTGTGACTTTGCTCTGTCTAAAAGGAGTCACACATACAGTAATAGCAGCAATGCATTTACTTGCTTATATCCTAGCATCCTGGTATTATTATTCATGGTGTACTGCATTGACCACACTACCATGTATTTCCATGAAATGTGAGAAACTCACCTAGGTCATGGGAGTTGTTTAACAGAGCAATGCACAATCCAGCTGCATTTGTACAGTGCTCAGGTTTGAGCTTATGCCTTTAATGTCCCCGGTATAATTAACCTAGCACATGTACTGACTGGGGAAATAGACTTGATAACCTCCTTTAAACCCCATCTGTTGCACAGTTCCAACACAGGCGAGACGTGATTAGCCAGGCTGAAAGTGTCAGGTTGTGAGACCCATAATGCTTCATCACCATGCAAATAATGAAGCAAGCAAGCAATTTCTCTCTAGCACTTTAATTATTGCACAATATCAGATGCTTTTGATAAGGTTCAATCCAAAAGCAACAGACAGCCGATGTACTTGTAATTAACAAAACCGGTGAGGTTTGTTTAGCATCAACACAGCTTTAAAGCAATGTTAGAACGTGTGACAGCATGGGCGAGCTCTGACATTTCCATTTGCATTTGTGTTGGGTGATTCAGTTGTCACAGGAAGGGATATTAGACCTTACTCTGCTACAGTATACATGCATACAATACTACATAATATTCCTGAAATAACTCAGTTAAAATATAATGCTGATGTGTGTCCTTTTTACGGTTAATTTATTTAACATATATTAATGTTTTTTTATTCTGCCAGAAGAGGGAGGTAATTCCCCATCAGGTTTCACAAACAAACTTGCACACGAGCATAATTTTTATGGCATTTAAAGAGGCAAAAGTTGCACATTCTGGTAGCCTCTGTGTAACGGCACACGTTTTAGGGGTAGAAATACCTGCAATACAGGCACATAAATAATGGGTATTACATGTATTCACTTCAAATAACAGCATGTTCTCATAGCGGATTGAAATACTGTACGATGATAAACACAAATGTCCCATCATCTTTGCTATATTAAACCTTTTCCTTCGCTCCTTCAGTTCATATTGCTCCTTGTTTCTTCTTCAAAGCAGTCCTTTCCCATAGACCTTGGTGTCAGGGTCATCGTACACACCTCTCACCTCATCCTGTTTTCCCTACCCGGTCTGTCTTGTCTTTTCCCCACCGCACACGTCTCCATTCGATACCCTCCTGACAGCCTCCCATCAACCAGGGGGCAATTTGAAAAGTCCTTCAACAGATGCCATTCCACAAGACCAGCTATCAGTCCAGCTGCCAAGGCACAGACCGAGACTGTGCCTTGGTGAGCAGCTCTGAACGGCAGCTCGCTCGCTGCTCTGCTGCAAATGGACCAAAAGTGAAAGACTCCATTTGTCAGAACTCACTTGGACCCGGATTTAGAACCTTCTAACCTTCTAGAACGTTCTAACTGAAGCATTTCAGCATTTATCCAACTGCCCAACAGCATTTGCAGAAACTCTGACTTCATGTAGGTGACAAACATTGTTCCAAATTAAACTAGTAAACTTTCTGAGCCTTTAGGAATGAACCAACATCTGTTGGTGAAAAACACAATAAATAAAAATAAATTGTACAATTCCCTAGGATTTACTGTATCTATTGTCTACGTACTTGGTAATCACTGTTTATTTGTGTGTGTGTGTGTGTGCGTGTGCGCGTGCGTGCGGGTGTGCATGAGAGATGCCTGGAAGAAACATGTACAAAGAACTCCAGGTTTTGCCTCCCACTGCTCTGCTCTACTCTGCTCCATTTGTCTCTGACAAAAATACTTGCTGTGTTGAAGGAGGGCTGAAATCAGTCCAAATGCTTTTTCCCCAGGTAGCTGGTCTTCATTAATGCAGACAAAGCTGGAAATGATGCTTCATACATAGTATATCAACAGAAAATATAAAAACTGTACACAAGTGAAATAAATGGATAGGCAGGCAATCTCAAGTGGAATTATTAGGGCTGCATCAATATATATATATATATATATATATATATATATTGATGACATTGGCCATATGTCGTTAAGATATTCGCCTCATTGACTGCCATCAATGTGATATGCACCAATGGTAGTGGCCAATGTTGATCTGTGTGTTGCATCAATTTTGCCCTGGCTAAATCTTGTATTTTTGGTTACTTGTGGTCTGACTTGGACAACAGAAGATGAACCTACTACAGATTCGGAGAAGATACAATACTGTACCACTCAAAACAGCCACTGGCTGGACATAACTGGCATGACATAAGAGGGCAATGATTCTCATTATCACATTATTTATTTATATATTTATTTTTTGTGAAAGAAAATGTTGTTGGTTAAATACTCCCACACGACCATCGGAATCGGTATCGGCCTGGGTGGTTTCCCAGTTATTACTCTTCTGTTTATTTTGTTGGTGTGGCTTTTGGTTGATTTGAGTGTTACAATAAATGATTTTATCTGAGACTACAGTGGCACACCTCAGTGCAGAGTGCAGCCACTCCTCGTCAGCATGGCAGCCTCAGAAGACCTTGTGCCCTGATGTTAGGTTTTAGCGTAGCATCTACTGTGCGTAGTCTAATCCGTGAGAGACAGACTCAGCAACACAGATACTACATGTGGCCACGATAGTGTGGATGGTGTGGTGGAGTCCTGTCCTGCCTCATCTTTGTTCTCGATCAGTAGCCAAGGGGGTTGTGTTCTGCATGTCAGCAACCCACAGCGTTCCTTTTGCCACCTTTCTGCATTGTTGCGTTTCAAAAATAATTAGTAGATGTTTTTAATGATTCATGTTATTTTGCTTAAAAGGTGGAGCCAGTGATTATGGACTTTGAGTGTTGTGCAGTGTGGTCTACCGCATTTAGTTTGTTTTCCCATTTACATAACCAATGCTGTGAGAAACACCATCTTATTTTTGAGCATGTACATAAAACGCAGAGTTAGCAGACCATGAGTATTAATTTAATTTGAAGTGTATTAGCTGACTCCACCTGTACTTTTTATGGGAGTTTTAGTTATTTTTACCCCCACTAGCTATGAATACATATCCACTATAACTGCACTGTATTAGCTACCAACTGAGTGTGTGTATGTTGATTTAGTGTCGAAGCAGAGGTGGTGTAGACTGGCTAGGAATTTAAGTTTTTCAACAGATGCCCTTGCTGGCTCTCCGTTCTCCAAGTTTCACCCACGCATCTGGACTTTACACCCTACATTTGCCTGAAGATATTTATGTTTTGACATTAAAATATTGACAGTGCAGTGAGGTCAAATCAAGACATTTGATTAGACACCAGTAATGAATACAATAAGTTCAAGCTATGAATATAGTTTCCTGACTGACCCCTTCTTAAAATTCAAATAGTTGGATGCAACTATGCTGAATAGTTGTAACATTATTCCCATATTGTATCCACATTTTGTTGAATGTTTAAATATTAGACTGTTAAAAAAACAGAGGTGAAACTATGTTGAGTCTCTTCTTCTGGACTGACTATAGTACATGCATTGTGTTTCAAACTCCTTTCCTATACTCGCTAAATCTTTTAGTCTATTGTGTATCTGCATCCATTTTGTTATTTGGACTACTGGTTATTGGCAAAAGTTCCAATTGGCCACAATGTACCTGTGGGGGATTAACATGTTTTGCATGGACTGGGGTGTGTAATTGTTGGGTCCATTAACATGAAAGAGGGCTAACATATAAAATTGCCCAGGGGAAGCTGACATTGTGGACAAGCATCTTCCCAGATCCCATTCATCAGTGAAAGGTAATGGATTTGAAGTAGGTCATCTATAGAGTTAAACTGAACATGTTGCCAGTGGAGAAGCTTTGATGTAGAAACTATTAACATGTGCTTCTAATTTGATGGGTAAAACCCAAGCAAGTCCCACTTTCAGTCATTTTCACATTTTATAGTGCATGTTTAAACGGTATGACTACATATGCAGTTTAATGGTGTACATATTAAATGCGTTTAAACTGTATATAAAAAAAATATATATTTTATTCAGATATTAAGGGGGAGTTAAGTTTTGTGTCTGAATTTATGATGCATTTTTTAAATGAAAACATTATGCTTCCAAAAAATTGTCCCTGATTTCTGCAAATGCTGTTTTAAGTTGACAAAGGTGAATATCACTAACTAGAATGCTTATTAGTATTAATATTAGTAGTAGTATTATTAGTATTAGTATTAGTAGTATTGTGAGTCGTTTGTTGCTAGATGACAAGCTATATAGTGGTCAAGCCATGTTAACTACAGCCACAGGAACATTATTAGGTGTTTAAGATTTATTTTTAGCAATTTAGCCACTAACTAAGAGAGAGATAATTTATCTCTACTGGAATATAGCAGTTAGTCTAAAGAGTGACCTTGTTTTGCCCCTCTTTAACAGCCCAGTATCATTAGTGGGGGTTAAGAGAGAACCCATTCCATTCAATAATGACTTTGCCCTGTCAAAGCCCTCACACAAATCATACACAAGCTTAAGCATGAAATGTTTACTTATATCACTGAAACAACCCAATGGCAAATTTATTACTTACAAACGTGATCCAACAAATCCCTTCCCCGAGCCCATTCATTTCCTTTTCTCATGAATTATTCCTTTAAACGTGTAAGGTACTGTCAAATTATGATATTAAACAAAAACGTAAAACCATGTTAAAATAGCTCTAGATCATACGTTATCATACGTTGCATGAGAACATTACTTCTCAGCACTCTTACGAATCTGCATAATTGTATCAGAGTACACCAATAATATTCCTCCTTCCCAGATCCTGGTTATAAAGAGGAATGTGTACAAAGAGATTAATCAGGGAGAGATGTCTGATCTGAGACAGGCGCAACCACTGAATGATTTGCCAGTGAAACATAAATCTAAGGGTTCTGATCCCATCAGTATCCCTTTATTATGAATTACGGATTTTGCTGTAATTATCTCTATTTGGAATTAAATATGTAAAGTAAATATTATATTTCAAGCAGATGTTAGTGTATTACTCCAATTCAAGTTCTACAGTATCCTACCGTATAGGTCCAGGGAATTCTAAACAAAAATAAATTACATTTACATTTAAATCAATTATTAGGAATACTAAAGAGACGAACAACGTTATGTAAATGCTAAGAGTTACACAATGCAAACAGGGTAAGCACATCGAACAGTTTGGAGCCACTTACCGCGATGGCACAAGAGACAATGACGATACATAATTCAAAATTACCCTTACCCTGCCCATATATATATATATATATATATATATATATATATAGTACATACGGTAAATGCAGTCTAACAAAAAGACAGAAATTCCATTAGGTGGCAAATACACTTAATGTCTATTCATTTTGAGCTTGATATGCTGCTGTGCATAAAAATGGCTGCACACGAGTCAAACCATGCACCAGGGAAATAGGAGAGTTGTGTATCACAACAACAAATCAGACCTAACGGCCCAAAACATTGTATTAGTGGGTGGGACAGACCCTTGACTCAGTTCAGCCACAGCAATAGGAGAACATAGTTTGATAGGCGTTACATTATCTCCTCCCAAAGTTTTTTTTGATATGAATGTGGAACTATAGAGTGATAATAGTGCGTAGGCTTGTCGTAGGCTTGTCGAGCGTTGCTCTTGATAAAAAGTTGACTCCTTGATCTGTAACTGAATTGTAACTGCTGTTTAAACCGGTGTTACAAAAATATTGTTTTGGTTTATAAGTGCATGCATCTCCCTCTAAAAATAAGTGTGTAACGGTCCCTGAAACACACACTTTCCCCCATGGGCTCATATTCTTACATTGTTCTCCACCCTACAGTTGGAGACACGTGTCGACATTTGCTTCAAAAAACAAACAGTGAGCCTGGCAGCATATTGTTTGAAGACAACACATGCATTTCAACCTGTGACTGTGTCACCTACAGTACATTTTGTTTATTTACATGTGTTTACTCCTGTCAACATGTTTACAGCTGCACATCAACAGCACATAAGCTGACTCGTGATGCATTCACTGAATCCATATTTTAAACCATCTGTTTTCCCATGAATGAGAATATATTAAAGACTCACTAGATGGGGGAAAAAAAATAAGTTTTTAAATCAACTAATATGACTTGTAAAATCAAATTAGGAGTCACAGAGTGTGCTAAAGGTACTTTGTGCTTCCTCCTACATAGATCCAGATCAGTGATTCAACTCTAATATGACACTGTAATTGGTGGCATTTACACTCGACTTCCTGTAAAATTGGCTTGTCTTAGGTGAGCAGTAGCTCTTTCATAATTGTTAAACACCTTTCTAAAGTCTCGAGTCTCTCAAAAGTGCTTCAGAAGAAGTTTCAGAAATAGTCAGATGGGCAGACATTTGCTTACACAATCTTTCATAAACAACGTACAATTATTAACCAAATCAAAGAGAGTGTTAGCTGGTATTACAAGCCAATATAAGTATATCATATGATTGCATTTCCATCATATTTGATTTCATTCATTATGGCATTATCTGACTTGCTATAGTGTGCTTTACACTGAAAGCACAGGGGAACCCTCAGGCCCATCAAGGTATTCAGTGAAGGTCCAACATAATATATATTTTATTGATTTATAAACTAAACAATGAAATAATTTATATATCTGAGTTAAAGTAAAATATTAGAAATACGGTTCTGACTCTCATTTTTTTTTAAAGCTATATTCCATGAGTGTAAGTGGGGAAAATTAACCAATCATATGTTTTCTTGTGATTGTTGCTAGCCAGAATAATCTGAACTTCTTTACAACTGTGGCATGGTGTGGGCCCTTCAATGAGCAGATTGATTACCCAACGCCAGAATCTTCCACGTTCAAGTATGGAAGCGTGTTTATTTCATTACCCAATTCTATGTTGATATGGGATGGAGGGGGGGGTGTGCTGAAAACATGAAAACATGTTAGATTCACCCTCTAGCCAGTGCCATCTGACCAGTGACACTGGCTCCAATCCGGAGTTGGTCCCCGGGCGCTGCACAGCGGCTGCCCACTGCTCCCTTGAGGGATGGGTTACATGCAGAGGATGAATTTTGCTACATGTATGTGTATGTGACAATAATGAATAAACAATGTCTGTAGGTATATGTACTGAATATATATGGGGCGTGTTGCATGCTAACTAAGCAAACAAACCAAACAACCAGGAGGGAGAAGTGACAGTGTGCTGCAACACACTCATAGGTGAAAGGCCCAGGTGCACTTCATTAAACTAATTAGGGCCTACTCATCCAGCCAACAAGGAGAGAACTATCACAGGCCCTGTTAAACCAAGGCAGGGCCATCACATCTCCATGTGACATGTTGGTGTATTGAAGAAACTAGAGAATCTACTAATTTGATAACAAGAACAGCCTGCTCTGAGCGAGCAACCATATGTTCAGCCCCACTGCCAAACGTCACCACCATCAACACATTTGTACCGTTAAGTCTCAATATCCCAATCCCAAATCGATTGTTATAAATAGCAACTACCCGTACCTTGTTTTTTAGTCTCTAACTAGTCTCTAATCAGATTCCCTTTCCTTGGAAAACATAAACATTGTGTCACATAGTACTGAGTCAAAAAGCTGAAATCAAATCAAAGATTCAAAGGAAATCAAAGGATTTCACACACCACACTATCTTTTGTACATCTGCTGATACTACAGATAAAAAAACACACTTTGATACCTCACACAACAAAAACACAAACAAAATTGAAGATTAATTTAACTGATAGCGTTATTATTTTATATATATATATATATATATATATATATAACGATACTATCATTAAAGTGAATTATTTTGGTCACTATAATCGTGTATATCTTAGGATTCTTTATGTTTACTGGTCGAGGATTCAGTACTGGAGGTTCTGGGAGGTGTGTCGTGGATTGGGTTATTTAGTGCTTCTGTGGTGTCGTCTCCGGGGTTCCGCTAATGG
>JAODTR010046406.1:0-41994 GCA_025399935.1 Amblyopsis rosae | reverse complement strand
GGTCCCTTGCTGAAGCTGCTGCCCCCGCGACCCGACTCCGGATAAGCGGATGAAGATGGATGGATGGATGGATGGTGAGTGTATAACACACAGTAATCTGATATGAGTTAAACACATTTAAATAAAAAATATATTAAAGTATATTAAAAATGCGAGTAATGTAGAGTAATATGTTCTATTTTACAATTTTTATAAAATGTATTCTCTTTTACATTAAGGATTCATGAAAGCAATGGAACAGCAGACTCGGGAAAAGAGAACAAGTTTAACGACCATTAAGTAGACCTATTTATAAATAGCTTACTTGTCTAAGATAACAGGCGTAATGCTACCCCAAAAGTTTGCGTGACTAGCCTATACAATTGAATTGAGTGTAATAAACATTTATTTTAACAACACACAAGCAATCGAGTACTTCGGCATATCTCCATGGCAAGTGTATTCGTCTTGCTGAGATTAATGTTGCTTGCTTCCCCCGTTCAAAGAAACGCACTCACAGGGATAACACCTGCTTTACAAAGGCGGATAAGTTTCACCGCAAAACCGACTTGCGCTCTGCATCGCAGTTTTCATAAATTCAACGGAATAGGTAATGACTCTCTCCTTGCGCGTCTCCTCCCATATTTTTGCTCGATCCTCCCACGAATGCATACAGTATGCATGAATAGGAAAGCGCAATAGAGCGCAACTTGCGATCCTGTGTTTTTTCAGACGTGCGTTTTAGCCATATGCGTGCTGTTACAATGCCATTCGTACATATACAATGCCATGTTTTTAGGCCCAAAGTGCGACGAAATTACGCCTTAAACGGGCGCATATGTTAGTACATGAGGCCCATGGTGTTTTAAAACTAGGTTTAAAACATAAGAGTAAACCAAAAGTGGTTGTCTGGCGCCATCTACAGGTGTACTATGATGTTTGCATGTTAAAATGTGTATACCTTTCAAATGAATCCAGTAGAGATACTATATGTTCATTATTTTTGAATTAGTCAATACACATAATAAAATTAAGTAATTAATAATTTGCAATGTGGAGTTTCTATATACACTGTATAGGATCCTGCCCATATACATATTGGCAGGATTTAAGATATCGAGATGGTGGGCAATAAGGAACATAGACTAGAGTGAAATTCAAGCCCACAGTGCATTAATACTTACTTACATACTTCCTGCAATGTTCCTAGCGCTGGTAATAGTGACCCCTGGTGGGCTTGCGAAGTAAACTCATGTTGATCTGACCTGAGCACATATCGTTCATGTTAATAATAAACATACGCTTGTGCTCTGATCACGTCAACAGAGACTGCAGGTTTAATGTCTGTAGAAAGAAAGTCTACAAGCTTAGTTGTAACTGTTTAAATTGTTTGACACAATGTAGTATGACGTTCTGCTCTGAAACACGTATGGCGGGCCAGCGATAGTATAAATAGTCAAAACACAACTCTCCCTGCCATAGCATGCTCTGTCAAAAGCCAGCCACCCCAAATTCAACATGCATAGCCAAGCCCGCCCCTTTCACTTGTCCTACCTAGTTACTGTAACTAGGTAGGACAAAACACCATGAAAAGCTATTATAGCAAAACAGACAGTTTTACGGAAGGTTCTGTCAGATTCAAAAAATGCTCAACTGTTATTGGAGGACATGCAAAAAGGGGCGGGGCTTGGGAAAGGTCAAATAGATCTTTCCCAAGCCCTGCCCCACTGCTTTCCACATCCATCACATATCCCTCATCATCCTGTTAGTTTCCATACAAATATTGAGCTTTTTTTTAAAGAGAGAAAAAGAAACAACTTATTTTACAAAAGCAATTAGCCTTTTTTAATCTTACATTGCTTTGAAAATTTACATAATAGAGTCATACATTTTACAAATAATTTCATCATAAAAATATATTTCTGTACAAAACACTTTTTTATTCTATATTTTTGCGTTTCCCCCAAATGGTGTATATATCCAATGTCCCCGGGCGAGAAACAGATAGTCCTTCAAATCATGTGGGTCTTATTGCAGTCAGTCTGTAGGAAAAGCTTGTGGCAAAATAGACTGAAGCTTAGAAAACATGACTTGATGAGAAAAATGGGAGCCTGTGTTTGTGTGTAGCCTACTGTATGCATGTGTGTAACTGTGTGAGGGATGTTTTGTATGACAGGGAGGGTCACATAGTTTTTGGCACTGTGTCAGATCCATACCGAAAAACATCAACAGCTACTAAATAATATTGTAGAACAGTGTCACAGTTAATGTGTCACAATGAGAGCATGGCTAAAGAATACATCTCAATGCAGTTACCTGCTGTGGCCAATGCAGTGCAGATTGATCAACTGTTTTCTCTCTTGGACAAGAACTGAGAAAAATTGAAGCCTACTGTACTCCAGGGAAATGGTATAAGTACTCCAGGGAAATAAGGACACATAACATCCAGGGAAATAAGGACACATAACCCACAATATTTTACACTAAGGAATAATGCATTTTCATTCTTCACACAAATTATGACCATTATGAATGTCTTCACACAATTTGTCAGCAGCATCTTGGAGTTGATGTACCAAGATGCTGAGAAACAGCACCCTCTAGTGTCACATAGTCAGATTGCCAGCAGCAATGGCACCAACTTTTGATATCTCATCTTACCTCGTGATAAATATAGGGTCATGAAATCATAAAATAATCATATTTGAAGGTCATAATTACTTCAAATGAGTCCCAGCGGTACACCAAATTTAGACCAGTGACTGAAAGATACACATCTATATTACATTTAACTCATACTGTACTATAGCTGAAAAGACAGTAGTTTCAGGCCTGAACCCTGAACACAGGAAAATAAGCATAATTCAAGAGTTGCATTTCCCTCTTCACAAAATAGGCATATTCATAATTATTTTCACTAACCATGTCATTATTTTAAAGTCTCAGATGATGTGGCAAGATTTTTTTTAAATAGAGGCGCTTTCATTTAATTAGTGATTTGATCTGTTCAATACTCACATAATGGTTAGAGCTTTTACAATTGAATTAGTTTGAAAATTGGTTAAAAAAATAACTTTATATATATCAGTTCATAAATGGTTGCCATGCTTACAGTGGAACTAAATGTTTCTATACTGTGGCCCAAAGGTCAATCTGCTTATTTTTTTGTAAGATGTAAATGATAACATGATAAAATACAACAATGTGTATGCAACATACAGTATACTATAACAAGAAGCTTGTGTTTAGATTATAAATGTTTCTTGTACAGTAAGCCTGACTTTTAGCTTCATCAAATATTTGTAATATGTAAAAGTCATGATACATTTACCAGACAGCTAAATTGAGATGTGACACTGTTGTTTTCATGCCTAATCTGATGTGTTGTGATGATACAAAATAAATATATGCAATTCGGTGATAGATGAGTTGTGACAATGTTTTTTGTGCTGGCAATAGTATCACCTCTGCAATGGTGCTGTAGCCAATGGTTACTCATTTTTCCAAACACAATTTTGTAATAGAACATATGGATACTACAAATTTGCAGCCAATTAATGGGTGGTTCTATGGCAGCTAATTTTCAGAATGTTGTCAATGTTATTGCGGCGGCAGAAGAGGAAACTGTTACATATTGGCAGCCAGTAGTCCAAGATAAAGGCAGCAACTTGGCCATGGCCTCGCTCCATGTGTGAGTGTTGGAAACATGTTACCTTGTAGCTTGCTAACATGGAGGACTGCCTAATGGGACAGACATTAATCCAGATCGTGGGTTCAGACAATGGTTCTCAAACGATGGGTCACAACCCCGACAGAGTTGCAGGAGCTTTATGAGGGTTGTGAAATGATTAAACATTTTTAATATATACTTTTAATTATACTGTGTGTGTGTGTGTATATATATATATCTTTTAATTACAGTAAATATTGTATCTTTTATTATTGGTTCCAAAGGCCAATGCCCAGTGGCGGCGGTGTTGTCTGAACGTCAATGCCATGTGAGAGTTGGCTTTTATCGTGTTTGATTTAATTTCATACAAAAATAAAATCGATACATGTTTCAATTCTGTATAAATGGTGTAATGCTATGATATAAAGTCTTGCACACTAATAAGGGGGAACAAGGGAATCATACTGTAAGCGGTTAGCTTGTTTTGGGGATCAGGAGTCAAACTGAGAAACAATGTATTTAAGAATTCTTACACAAGAAACAAAGAAAAACTCTCAATGTTATAAAAAAACCAAGAGGTGACTTCTGTGAACAGCACATGGTTGAAATATCTTTTATTCAGAATTTTTATTTTGTTTTTTAAAAACTCTCATATAATCTGTCTTTTCCCTCCGTCCCTTTCCCTGTGGCAAATATATAGCACAAAAATATAGGTGGTGAATGCTCCCATATATATTTATATATATGCAAGTAGATTTACAGATCAGAAGGTTCTGCAGCAATAACAAACAAAGGAGAGAAGCACTCACAGAGTGCAGAATAACCGTGGAGCAGAATCCACGAAAGAGGGTTAATTTACAACCCTGTTTATCTTTCATGTAGCCTGCCCATATCACGCCCTGTCAGTAATGTACGCCTGCTTATAATCTGTATGTGAGCCTGTGAATAATCACAAAAGGGCAAAGTTACTCAAGGAACCCACATTGGGAGTTCATTACTTTTTTAAGCATCCTTTGTGTCTTTTAGACCCGTGTCACACTACATCGTCCTCGTGATCACCTTTATTGTCTTCCCGCTTGTCTATTGTGTAGTCAACATCTTTATATACTTGTCCCGTTTTCCCTGTTTCATTTAGTTCCTCTCCGTCGATAGTGTTCCTGTCAAATGTGCTTTAGTACCGCAGCCTTCTCCATTCGCCCAGGACCATTCCCTCGGACCATTCCCTCACCACTCCAGTCAGATACCTCAGGATCAGTCAAGTGTCCTCTGTCCTCCATTTTGGACTCTCAGAGGGTGAGAATGTCCTCTCTCTTTGTCCACTGAGGATCTGGCGTCTATCCACATAGTAGGAATAGGCCTGACCTCTGTAGGTTGCAGGCTGGGGGGCTTAGGACTCTCCTTTTTAATTATCTTCCGTAGCTCAGGGTTGAGTTAGCGGTGGCTACAGCAAACAAGGTTGTCTGGCCAACGTATTCACCCGGACAAAGAAAAAGCTTCTCTTTGTGAGGATTAATTCTCTTCTCATCTGTACTGTTAGCGTTAGCTTCCCTTTAGACCCTCTAAGCTTGCTTTGCTCTGATCCCAGTTCAGCGAGGGTTAGAGCTCATTCTCCAAGGACTCCTCTAATCTTTTGCTGGAGGCTCGAGTCTCTTTTCAAAGCAGGCTTTTGCTACTGTCTGCTAGCATTAGCCTCACCCGGGATCCACTTCCGACCCAAGATAAAAAAACAAAAGAAAGAAAAAGACATTGGTGTGTAGTTGACATGGAAACGGGCAGTTGTCTCTCTCCGTTGCCATCATTGGTTTACATGTCCAGTTTGCGTACGGCCAGCTAGTGACAGTGGCTTAGACAGAAAACAGTATTCCTTCGCTTCACAGTGTCTCTGCGACATCAACCTGATGTCTTAAGCTCCCTTCCGCCAGTCGATATTCCTCTTGGGAGGAAGATTTGGGGCACGAAATGTCACAAGAAAAATTTGAAATGTATTTTGGTAAAGATGTCTCCCCGTGGTCTGATCTACGATAATGTTCTCTCCTACCAGGCAAGTACTAATTATCACAGTACTGTGACTGGAGGTTAAAGCATTGACTTATGGTAGCGTTGCATGATATCTATCAAGCATGAAAATGGCTTGGCTTATCACTTTTATTAGAAACTCTATAGCCGAGGTTAAATTATGGGTTTCAAGTGTAAGAGCAGTGTCAGGGGTTAGAGCCCAGGTATAAGCTAGTTGAGATGGGGCCAGGCTTATGGTAATTGTAGAGGCCCCACCCTTTGTTCTCACTGTAATCGTACCCTGGCTGCTTAGCATTACAACATTTTAAGGAGCGCAGATATTGTATTTTCACCTGTTTAGATTCAACAGTGGGCACAAAATGATGTGTTTCATAGTGACCAGTTGAGGCTGGGTGAAAGGAAAACTTTGAGGCAGTCTGAGATTTGATCTGGATTTGATCCACATATCGCCCAGGGTAGACCCTGCTGGCAATGACAATACAGTATATGGGCCAAAAGGTGACAATGTTCACCTTCAGAGCCTTGAAGCCAGTCTTAGGCTGTTAGTGATGGCGTCTGTTTCCCTCAGACAAGGGTACAGACAGTGTTCAGATTTGGATTGAAGAAGTGGACATATTTTTTTCCCCTCACTGGAGCTTGGCTGGATTAAAGGTGTCCATCCCCTAGACCATAGTGCAGACCGTGTTGAGATTTGGATCAAATCTGACGGCTTTCCCCTCCACTGCCTTGGCATTGGTGTTGTACATGGGATTCTCAAAGGCTGCCTGACCGTTGTTGTTTTCGTGGACAGAACAGCCCGTGTATTGTGTCTTGGGAGTGGTTCTGTAACAACATGAACAACATCAACGTCAGTACCTGTACTCTTACAGTGTGGATATATTCAAGAAACCACAACTCCTGAGGGAGAACATGCAGTACTATTAGTGCCCACTAGGTCCCTGGCTACTAGGGATGGTGACAAATACGTTATTCGGATAAGCAAGAAGTGTGTGTTTTTCCCAATATTTATTTCGAACAAATATTTAATATATTGTATTTGGGAAGAAAAGAGAGAACCCAGTTTCAAACAGCTTGCATACAGTAGTGGACACGGAGGCCGGCAGATGTTTGTGCTCCGCCTGCTTTGCTGACGTGACTTGACGAGTGTCTACGAGTAGTAGTCACATACATAATCAAAATGCACAGACATTGCTAGGCATGTGACACACTTGCAGATATCATCACACTGGTGAAATACAGTGCAAATAGCAGTTACTGTGCTTTGGTAGTGTAGCAGTTGTAGGTATAACTTTGTTATTGTTTCTAATCGGATCTACACATGACCAGGATTGAGATATTTGAAAGCATGGTAAGATACTCTGTATTTCAGACGGCATGCTATCATATGCGGTCACCCGTCGTGTCTAAAGTCCACCAAAAACTGATTACTACCGTAGTTTATTTTCCAAATATAAGCAACGATATTAGACATACAAGAACCAGAGGTGGGTAGTAGGGCGCTACACGTACTCCGTTACATTTACTTGAGTGACTTGAGTGAAGAAATTGTACTTCTAAAAGTAGTTTTAATGCAAAATCCATTTTACTTTTACTCCGCTACGTCTAGCTATAGTCCAGGCGTTACTCGCTACATCAATCCGATCATTTCAAAGATACTTATCCTAAACAATGGAACGATCTCGCAACTGCTCTTCCGCTATTAAAGTAGATGACTGGGGCTGACTGGCGCTGCAGAAAATATTGTTTCACAGCGAGTGTCAAGCATAGAACTGGTGTCAAGCAACATAACCATAGAAACCAGTCAGTTCTGTTGTCTGTGGGTGTACACATTTGGCACGACACGCCCCAACCTAAGCCAATTTTCACTTTTGTACAGATAATTTGGTGACACAACAAATAAATAGTGGGCTCTCTGCACATCCCTACTAGCTACAAAAATGAGCAAATAACTGTCAGATGTCAATGAGAAAGATTGCATAAATGTCTCCAGAAATACAGTCAAACTTGTATAATATCTTTTCTAATAGTGATGGGGTTGATTTAGTAAATTATTTATTTCACTGAGATGATAATAAGGCTTATACTGTATAAGGGCCTGTTTCAACCCATCACTGGAGATATACAGTATACAATAAGGTTCAATGTAGGACTTGAGGTGTACCTTTGTTTATAGAGATAGAAACCAAAGCCAGTGAAAATGAGAGCGAAGAAAGGCACCAGAATAGCAATAGCCACAGAACTACTGTTGGTACCGAGTTGGGGAGGAGTCGAGTTCTGACTCTCTGACATGTTCAGCCCTGGAACACACAAGCATATGCACACACATTCGTGTTAGATATTGATCAGTGACGTGTACTACTGTGTGAACAGTGCCAGTACTCCACTTAACTAAAAGAGACATTGGCCTTTTGTAAACCCCTCCAGTATAGCGTGTATAACTTACTGTGATGCTTGCTGCATTCATTTCTATTAGTCACAGCAGGAATAAGTATATCTTCTTATATACAGTATGTTGTGCTTGTTTGTCCTTTTCAGCACTGTTGCACACAAAGCATAGTCAAGCCTATCCAAAGTTCTTGCAAAAGTAATTTGCGTAGTTTATTTCTTTACTTTAATATGGTAAGTTCCTGCTTTCATTTATAAGACAACACTGTGTGGAGGACTGATTTATAAGCATCCTCTGTAGGCCAAACGTACTCTAGAGCAACCTTTTTCATGCTACATTAATTCATAATAACACATATAGCAATCTATAAAAACAACGCTATACCATTCTAAAAGCAAATTACCCAGTCTCTGCAGTCCAAACTGCCCATAGTCTTTTCCCTGGATAAAACCCTGGAATACATAACTGGAGCCGTCCGGCTCCGCTGAAACCTAGGGAAGAAAGAAAGAAAGAAAGAAAGAAAGAAAGACAATGAATGATTAAAATAAGTGGAAAAGAAAGAAACGACAGATGGAAAGATGGAAAACACAGAGAGACACATTGAGCTATAAAAACAGTATTTGTTACAGGTCTCAGCATTCTCTTAGCATGTGTTTTCCGACACGGCAGAGCATCGCTTCAGGAATCCATAAGTCTCCAACAGTACGCAGCTTGCACTCCACTTGTCTGAGGAACGTTGTGGTGAATGCCTTTTGAATTACTTTTTCAGTTCCCCATGAAGAAAGGAATGGTGTTATTATCGTGACTTTCTGGCAAGTGTTGTCTCAATATGCCAACCTATTTTTGGTAATGGCAACATGCATGTACACTACAGTATTGCATGTCAAATACTATAGATACATTCGGCCAAGCGGCCAATTCCAAAGCAGAGAGGTAGTATAACCCATTGCGACGGCGCATGTAAACAGCAGACCCGATTAGGTGACATCCCCATGTAAACAGGTAACCCGCCAATACGGAAATATTCAATTTGGAAAGACTAAACAGTGCCCGTGTAAACTCAGCTTGAGAACAGCCTGGTTCATTAGTTCTGCTATTTGTGATTAGCCATATAACAATTCTACAGAGAGAATATGGTCTTCTCAGAGATGTGGCATTGCAGAGTAAACACAGGTCCAGCTAATAAAAGCAATAATAGGTTGATTGGTTTCAGTGTGCCAATGAGGATGCACTGACAACTAGTCAACAGCGTTGTCAATGCATCCTAATGGGAACGGCTAAATCTAATGTGTACAACGCCATGACACCTCTGCTGCATTCTGTTTAAGAAGTGCGTGGAGACTTACAAATCCGTCCATGGTCCAGGAGTCATCTGTGATCTTGGCAGGAGAGACCACAGAATCCTTCAGTTGGTTTCCCTGGTTCACATGGCTCACGTGATACATCAGCAGCAACAGCCTGGCCTCGGAGGCCTTATACACTCCTGGAGACGGCACAGTAAACCCCTTGGTTACAATGACAAAGACTGGATTACAACAGAGTAAAATGAGATCATTATGGTTAGGCAAGAGAGCTGGTTACAGTAGGTAGATAGTAGAAATAGTTGTAGAATATACAAATGCAGTATAGCTGCTTGCTATTTATTGTAAGCTTGCTTACAATAAAAGGAATAAACTATGAATAGTGTTTTACAGATTTAGGCATAGAAATAAAACAGCATGTCCTTTTGTAGTTTGTAATAAGGCTCATAAGTTTGAATAATGTTATGTTTTAAAAAGTGTTAAACAAAGTCCTGCCAACCTTCTTTAAGATAGTTTTACTTGCTGTGTTGAGAACCCATTTATTTAGCCTGATTTAACTTTAGAAGATGAGAGATCCCATCTTTTGGTGTCTTTTAGCTTAGATCTATACTGTAGATAGCTGCTTGGTATTGTGATATAAAGGTTGTGCTCTTTGTCGCCCCAGGAACCAATTCTAGACTTCATGGGATTTGTGTTTTAATCGAGTCTTAACCCCCCGCTGGTGAAACTGCAGAGGGAGGACGTGTGTGCGTGCGCACGTGTCTTGTCTACAGCAGTGCAATAACAAGTGTAAACGGCCATCTGACACCAATGTATGACTCAAACACACGACATATCGTTTGAATGGTGCTGTATTGTGACTTTGCAGTGTCAATGGGTGACGTTATTATATAGCCCACCTGATAACAGCAGCTCCATGTTGCCATTGCTAAGGGTAACATTGACTCTGCCTGTTGTAGCGTTGAAGCTAGTGATGCTTATAGTCATGGGCTGTTTCCTCCCACGGTAATTATAAGAGCCCTTCCATATGTAGTTCGGAGCAAACACATCATCTGGGACTAGAACGGAATAGAACGCAAGGGAGGATTATAGATTAGAAACAACTGAAAGGAAAATGAACAGGATTGGATACAATGCAATATAGAACATACTATGAATAAAACATCAGTGAAAATTATAGAGCAGAATGGTTAGCGGCTACTTCTGCCTCCCATTGTTCCTCTATGCATGTTGACTGCAGCAAATAACTCATGCACTGTGAGAAAACAGTATTTCGGCTACATTCACAGCAAGATGCTGAATTGATACTAGTGATAGGTTTCCAGCAGCAGCAGCAGGTCGGAATACTAGAGAATTACCATTTAATTTTGGGCTAGGAGTCCCTGTTGCTGGCTTCACAGGCTTCTTCTTTTCTCCAGCTGGGAAACAGCACACACAGTTAGAGGTACCAGTGAAAAGCAGCTCATATATAATTAACTCAATGTAATAATATGGTCACTGCTAGCATTGCAGGGCCCATCCCTGATGAATGGAGAAAGCCACTGTAAACCTCGACGCCAGAGATCTTCAGGCCAAGGACCCCTTGGCTGATAGAAACACGGCACAGGGACCCCCTATCACATATGGTATGAAATATTTAGTTGCCGGGCCAACAGTAATGTTTAGGGCGGCCTATAGTGCCATGTTTAAATGCAGACCACTAACTGAGCCATTTAAATAATTACTGACATATTTATATATCTATAGCACAAATTGCATTTATGTTAATGTATTTTTCTGACATTGTCATTTTTGGAAGAAAATAAGTTTGGGATCAAATAATTTAGAGGACCCCCTGCTCTAGGCTATACACAGCCTGCACTTAGTTGTGTTACAAGTGCTGGGGTGTGCCAGCTTGCCCTACCTCAGAAGTGGGAGTGTTGGCTGTAGTGTATATCTGTGCATCACTGGAGACATGCCACATTAAAGCGTACCTCTGCATATGGGCATCTTCCCCGTCCAGGTGCCATCGTTCCTACAAACTCTGTGTTCAGAGCCCCCAGCCAGAAAGTAGCCAGGCTGGCAGCTGTACACCAGGGTGTAGCCAAACCCAGGCAGGTCCATGCCCACCACGTCCACATGGAGGGGACTCTCCGGCTGCTTACAGGCATGGGCTGCACGGCCCGGAAGGGGAAGAGGAAAATATAATATAAAGATGCAAATTAAGAACAACAAGAGGAAGAAGATGAAGAATTGGAAGAAGAATAAGAGAAAGAAGAGATTAAGATAATGCGACATTTGAAAAAAGAGTGACAATAGCTAAACTTGAAAAATTAGCTAGACCGAAAGATTCCTACTACTTATAACACTCATAATCATTTTCATAATCAAAAGAAGAGAAGCATCCCTCAGGCAGCGACGTAAATGCCATCTGTACAAACAGCACAACAGGAGCACTGTATAATTCTCACGTATGCACTCAGGTTGTGTTCCGCTCCATGTCAAGTCAGGCTGGCAGGTTCTGGACGAAGAGCCTTGTATCAGATGACCTGGCTGGCACTGGAATGATACCACACTCCCCACCTAGACGCACACAGTGAGGAGAGGAGAGGAGAGGAGGAGAGGGAGAACGTGTCATGGCTAGAGTTCCAGCTTCATGAGGTCAGCCTGCAATCACATTTTAAAGCTATATAGGATACTTGACATACTGGTGACCTCACTTGGTCATGTGATACAATTGCACTCTCACACACTTCTTTACATGCTGTGTTCCATTGCAAACACATACTGTATAGTTAAGTATGTACTGCATATTACACCTATTGTAAAATGTTGTTAACCTCAATAACAACATATTTATTATTATACATTTTATTTCTTTTAAATTAATTATACACACACACGCACACACAATGTATATGCAGTATATATCAGATGTTAGATATCACGCATAATCTTATAATATCTGATTATTATCTGATTTATTGTTTTCCATCCTTCATGTCTTCTATTGTTTTTATTGAATGTTTTGTTGTTCATTGTTGGTTGATGTAAAGCACTTTGGATACCTGTGGCTTGCTGTAAAGTGCTATATAAATAAATTGGTTGTTTGATTGATTATCATGGTGTAAATGATGGGACAATGTAGGACAACCCTTAAGCTTTTTGGTGCTTTAGTTATGTCAGAAACATAGATTACCTTGAACCCATACGTCCGGTTTACAGAGCCATAACGGGGCGTTCCAGGGTTCTCACAGCTCGTCCTGGTTGGTTCTTAAAAAGAAAAATGAAAACTCACAAAATGATGTACTGTAAATCTGAAGAAAGCTAAAATTATATGTTTAACAGTAGAATGTCCTCTCTCTCTCTCTCTCTGTTGTCATGGTAACAGCACATATAGCCCAGCCAGGCAGCAGGGGGCAGTAGTGCCACGTCAGAAAACGAAGACGGGCCCAGCTGTGTGTGCGTGAGTGTGCAGCAGGTCATCAGCATGTAGAGCAAATCTTGACGCAGAGCTGGATTCAATACAGCTTCCGAAATGACAGACTCGCCCTCCCTCTCTCTCTCTGGCTTGCTTCTGCTGTCTCTCGCCCGTGCTATCAGTCTCTCTCTCTTTCACTTCTCTCAGTGTCCCTCCGACTCCCCCCCCCCCCTTTCCCCGACCACCCCCTCGTCAGCCTTATTTAAAGAGCAGGCTGCATCTGCTCAGAACTAATTCCACCACTAGTGACTGTACTAATACATATCGCACACCACTACACACACGGATGATGCTGTTTAGCCTTCTTAACACATACACACACACATGCATGTATGCATGAACACACACACGCCCACGTCATTCACAGTTTTCATACACCAGAAGAGCAAAGCAATGACCCCCCATGTCCATTTGTGTGCATTTGAGTGTGTCTCAGCAGGATACCTGTCCAAGAATGAAAGTTTTCCACCTCAACCAATTATGCTAAAAGGGTTGGGGGGGAGAGTTGGACCTTTTCTAATGTTAGTGTTATGATAAATTCAACAGAATGGTTTTTAAAACATCTACTTTAAAATGCCAAGCCCACCCACACACACACGCCACTTCAGTCAGTACAAGTATGTATTTGTTCACCCAGTGCAGTCGAGAAGTAAAGGCTCAAGTGATGCATCTCGTCTGCTCGATTAAAAAGTCCAGTGCATTACAATTCACAGCCATGCTTAAGATTCAGCTTTGTGTCGAACATGTGAAGCAGTGCTTTAAATGTCACATGTGGTGAATCGACCCAACAGGATCTACACTATTCGATAAGTGTGTTGAATATTCCTTCACATTCTGCTCCTAATCCCTGGTATAGCATCAGTGTTTTAAAGTCAAATGTACGTGCTATTCTTCGCAAGCCTTTAGTACGTTCGTAACAAGGTGTCCTTGGGGTTTCAGACTTACAAGCGTTTAGCACAGTGTAGTTAATTCTACTGATATATATATATATATATATATATATAAATAATGCTACTACACATTTTCCTTCATTAGTGTCTGCATTTTTTAGGCTTAAAGGGTCTATTGTTCGTGGTTTTACAGATTAAACGTAAAACTATTAAGGTCTGTGACACTGGCATATATTGTCTCTGGAGCAGTGACAAAAATAAAGACTCCACAATAGAGTAAACCATAATTGTCTGGAATCTCCAGACTTTTGAATCAACAATTTTGAACTGTAAAAACTAGACTTCCGTCCAAAACGATGACATTCTGTGTTTTACTAATACCTCTTTACTCTTATATGTTTTTCTCTATTGTGTGACCCCAAGAGGCCTTCATACATTTCAGAGTATGTAGGAAATGATTATGAGCGCTGCTTCAAAGAGTTCACAGAAGGTACCCACAATACATATGCTGTATTCCTGGTTACTCTTCTCCCCGGACACCAATGGTTATATTGTGTTTCTGTCATGTCATCCCGCTCACCAATACAGCGTGGCTGCGTTCCGCTCCAAGTGCCGTCGGCCTCGCAGAGCCTGGTTGTGGTGCCGACCAGGATGAGAGGCGGGGAACAGCTAAAGGACACTTCCGATTGGTAGATGAAACTCCGACCTTCTCTGAACCCGCCGACTGGTGTTCCCGGGTCACCGCAGAATTTGGCTACGCAGAGGAAGACACACACGCACGCACGCACACAAGCATCTTTGGTTGGACTCTTTAGAATTCAGAAGTCTCAAGGACAATTGCACTTACCGCTCCTTAAAATGTAGATTAAGCCATACTGATAATTAGTACAAATTCCACAAAAACATTTGTTTGTGTGTGTGTGTTATAAAAAGGTACAATGAGTCATTCTGGAGAAAACTTGTTGATGTTTGAACTTAAAAACAAAACCTCCCCCATAGGATGCTCCCTCAGAAGCTACACCCCTCCCCAAATTGAACATTAATTGCAAAGGCTCGGATCGTGTTGTTTGGTGCGGACTGCACCACTTTGTTTAGAGTTGTTCCCATTTGCACACAAAGAACAAAACAGCAAACCGTGGGGAAATATTCGTTGAATTTGATAAAAAGTGGATTAGTTTACAATCATTGACCCCACCTTTAAGTGACCAGAACCTACTGAAGAAATGTTTCTTTGTGTTGTCCCACTGTATTTCTCTTTTTCTATTTGGTCTTCGCGTCCTTGAGAAGCGCTATGTACATATACTTCATCATCATCACCATTCACATATAGGCTACTATGTGCATGTGTGTGTGTGTGCGTTCTTACGCAAGCACTGGGGCAGCATGCCGCTCCAGGTGCCGTTGGCCACGCAGGTTAGGACCGCGGGGAAGGAGAGCTCGTATCCCGGGGAACAGCTGTAGCTCACGCTGCTGCCCCATTCAAAGTCACTGCCCTGCAGTACCCCGTTACTGATGGCAGGGGGAGCCGCGCAGGTCACCGCTGGGGGGAGGGGCAATGGGGAGCGTGAGGGAGACATGACGTGGCATGATATTAGCAGCTAGCCATCGGTCTCAAGGAAAGTACCTGTAGTTACACATTGCTTACTTAGGGGGGCGTCACATCCTGTGCATGCATTAACTGAGTCACCGGCTAACATACACTGCAGAGATATTATTTTACATAGAGATACTATTTTTGCCAATACAGTTCCTTCAGTAAGTAGAATGAGAGCTATGTGTACGGCAAACTACTGTGTCAGTTATCTGAGTTGAGTACCTGTGTTATCCGAAAGGAACTGTTTATTACATTTCCCGTACAAGAACTGACTCTTGGGCTTGCAAGAATATATCTCTGTAGTGAGTAGAGTGTTCAGTAGGTGTGGGAAAGCAAGAGCACTCTGTATCTATGAGTTAGAGCTGGACAGGGTGCTATGGCATTACCATAATAATACAGTAAAACAACACAGTAATGCCCTGTACACCCTGGCCTGTGAAATGTGTCGGGGGTGGGGGTTCTGAGAGGAATGGCTCCGGGATACATTACGTTGATGGTGCAACGTGACACAGCGGGGCGCAGGGAGGCTTCCGTGGTTACCTGTGCACACGGGTATGTTCCCGCTCCACGTGCCGTTGTGGGTGCACGTTCTCACAGGCGAGCCGTCCTCCATGCCGTATCCCGGCTGGCACTGGAAGGACACATTCTGGCCAATCACAAAGTCCTCCCCGTAACGAATTCCATTAGCTGGAACACCTGGATCCCCACAGTTTATCACTACGGCGAGAGCGGAGGGAAGAAGAGATGGTACAGATTACTTAGCTAAAGATAATGGGAATTTGTCCTTTTTATCCTCTTCGCGTATGGCTGCTGGATACACAGGGCCCATCTATTTTATTCTGACTGTAAAAAAATAAAAAAGGATTGTTTTTTCTAAACATGGGGTTGTTAACTTTATTGCTAGGAACAAAGCCTCTAATACTTCTCCTTCTGCTTACAGCCACCTGGGTCTTGTTGGACTGGAAATACCTGGTCATATTTTGTTTTCGCAATTTGAAACTTTTCAGTTTAAGCCTATATCCGAACACTAAGTCATAAAGACTTGAGATATATATATCTCAGCATATATATCAGCATTTGGACAGTGTGTGTGTCAATTGGTGCGTTTACAGTATGTGCCATTTGGTTCGGACTATCCTCTTTGGCAGACCAACCAGTGCTATTTCTTCACTACTAATGTCATTTTTTCCCAGAATGTTACAAACAGACAGCATGTACTGTAATAAAATCTACACTGAAAATGGAAAGGCTTTTATGAATTGGAAAACCTGAACAATTCTTGTATTACCTCAATCATCAATAAATGACAGCAAAATTGGCATTTATTTGTATGAAAATGTTATTGCCAAATTGTACAGTAGCTATACTGTATGCTTTAAGTGAAGATCAAAGTATCACTTTTACAACCTTCATTGTCTTCCGTCTTAGTTAAGAAGCTGCAGTGAAATTCTGCTATTTGCCTGAGGGAGGTTGCGGGACTCTGGTAAGCAGCTTTAGGATACCCAAGACCGTACTTGGAAAGCACTGTCCTTCATACACTAATAGGCTGTTTAAATGCTTTTAAACCCACTCCAGACATTGTAGTATGTGTTAATGGCTGTAGTGTAATCCTCTGTAAAAGCCATTCTCTGTAAATTATGGATTCTTAAACCTTTTTATTCCTTCACTCAGATTAACTAAATTTGTTCTTTCCCCTTGTCCTCTCTATTGTCAATCCTTATCATTTTATGATGCATAAAACGTATGAGTCACAACAGGAAATTGAAATATAAAACACTTGCGCATTGTTTGATCTCATTTGGTGAACTGAGCTGTGAAAACACAGCCATGAAAAATCACACTCACAACTATTACAGAAGAATAAATGTCTGTAGGGACCAAAAGTACACAATACTTCTGACCTTCACATGTAATATTGGGTGATTAACTATGTGTTTTTCGGGCCAAGGACCCCTTGGCTGACAGAAACACGGCACAAGGACCCCCTATCACATATGGTATAAATGTTTTAGTTGCCGGGCCAACAGTAATATGTAGAGCGGCCTATTAGTGCCAAGTATAAAACTAAGCCATTAAAATAATTGACAGATTGTATGGCACAGATTGTATTAATGTTTATGTATATTTTCTGACATTTACATTTTTGGAAGAAAATTCATTTGGGATCAAATAATTGAGGACGTCCTGTAGTATACGCCCTGTTGAAGACCTCTGACCTAAGATGAATAGATCAATTTGAGGTCCAGGTTGAGTCCAGGTTCATAATGTAAAACACACTAGCTGACGTGTGAAACCATAGACTTCATTTATCACACAAGACAGAGGTGCGTTCAACAACACACCACACTGGCAAGCACAAGCCAGTGCCTGGTGACAGCATGATGCACATATCATCAAAGGCTATTCAGACACAACGCAGGCTGCGGAGTAAGGCAGTACCACCGTGTTGATTGAAATTGGCTGTGGCTTATGTTGCATTTATGCAGAAATAGAAAATTTCATATTTGTTTCCACTTGGAAACCTCTCCACAGAGGTCACATGTGACTCCTAAACAGAGGCAAACATCTTGTCAAGGTTATTCACATCATTGCTCAAACGTTTCCTTGAAAACAGGGGGATTTGACTCAGATTTGATTACCCAAACCATTTTCTGCTTTTCTCACACAGAAAATTACATATCACCCCCATACTGTCATTTCCTAATGTTGACAGTGCCTCTATAATGGTATCTCAGAACAGGCTGATGCTACCTACCATCCATCAATCCATCTGTCAAGTCACCAAGAGGTGGGGAATAATTATAGTTTGCAATAAAAAGTGTGTCATAATAAAGTATAACTACACATATAACCTCTAACCATGTTACTAATCATGTTTATCCAGTCCTGGTAGGAAATAATTATAGCTTGCAATAAAAAATATATAACAATTTAATTACAAAACAAAACTGGTATTTAAAGGTCTCCTGTTGTAAATACAGTATTTCCATTTGTGATGACTATTGTGTTGCCCGAAGGGCTCGGACAGTTCTGAAAGCTCATCTCATTTAGCCAGAATTCCTTCCTGAACATATCGCTGTGTACTGTAAGACAAGCCTGTTAGCTTTGGTCTCTCTGGATTGTCACCAATCATCTACAGTATCACCATCCTACCTACCACTCACATCCACATAGCCCGGTTGGGACAGGATCATAAAAAGTGCAGTACCAACATGAATGGAATGTTGAGCTCAAAATGTCCAGTTGGAAAATGGAATGAGATCTTTCAAACTTGCATTAGTTCCTTGATATAAATCACTGTTAAAGCCTTTGTTTGCTGCTATGCCATTATATTATCAATATACAGATGTATTGTCTCATCACTAGTCACATTTATTCATACTGTACCGTATGAACGTGTACACAACAAACGTAAAGATATCTTACTGGTGCAGTTGGGCTGGGCGCCTGACCAGGTTCCATTGGCCTGACACACCCTGGTAGTGGCGCCAGTGAGCAGGTAGCCCTCCATGCAGGAGTAGATGACGGAGTGAGAGAACGTGGTGCCGTCCAAACGGTACACCCTTCCGTTACTGGGGGTGCCAGGGTTACCACACTGGACGGCTGGGGGATTGGAATGACGAGGTTAGGCGTCTGCATTGGCACACAGGCGTGCACTGTAAGCGGCGCCAGCTGTTGCAGTCTCCTTACGTTTACAGAAGGCCTGCGTGCCCGACCACGTCCCGTTGGGGAAGCACATCCTCTCCGATGAGCCAATCAGATCGTAGCCCTCTGAGCAGCTGAGGTAAACCTTGGAGCGGATTCGGAAATCCGTTTGCTCCCGAGAACCGTGAGAGGGGACTCCCGGGTCGCCACACGAGCCTGCCGTGTCGCCTAGGCAGACAGAGATTGATTGACATATTGATCATTACGCGTTGTGGAGAGAGCTTGTTGATATTTGATCTGGATCAAAACAAAAACACATGCCACGGAGTGCTCCCTCCGAAGCTCTGCCCCTGGACATTGAAAACACACTGCCAATGCTAAGATATTTTTGTGGTGCGGTCTGCACCATTTTGTTTGTGTTCCCATTGGTTGTGTAGAAACACCAGGATATTGTTTTGCAGCGTACACAGAAGGGGCAGCTAGCGGTCGGTGACGAGATATTTGCTGAATTCACCAAAAAGTGTATTCGCTGATTATACCTTTAATAGTTGTACATGTACAGTACTGTATATGGCAGAAAGACGGAGAAAGAGATAAATAGTTTGGGGGCAAGGAAATAGAGCTGTAGACTTGGGGAATGAAAGTGTGTTTTCTCAGGGGAATGTATGTTACTGTGACAGTGTGGTAAGTTGAGCCCAGCTTCGTGGTCATGTGTGATGATAATATACGAAGAGACAGAGGCTCTTGCATTCCCAGGGTGCACGTTGATGACTCGGCTACTAGCAATGCATACATCTGCTACCGTATTGTATACATCTTCTGGTGACAAGGGGAATATGTTCCGTCTTTATAGCAGGTGTGTGTGTGTGTGAGAGATAGAGAGAGCTATTAGACTGTAACCTTATGTTGCTGCCAAGGTGTGAGCTTCTGAGCTTTGTGTATGTGTGAATCTGGCGTGTTTGTCAGTGTGTGAGTTCCTCCTGCCCTTGTAGAGTGGCCTGGTCAGCAAATTCTGCCTGACAGACAGAGTACGCTCTTGGGAACATGTACACACGCACCCTCATTGGCACGTACACCAGTGCATTAATGCTTTGCATATTTTGTGTATTGATAAACAATTTGCCAGTGTTATTACTATATCAATAATTATTTTGAGTTCTGAGATATTTGGGTTATTTTTCGTAGAAAATAAGTACGTTAAATTACATATATTATTCAGATAAAATAGGGCATTGATATATAAATATAGAGCGGACATATAAATGCGATTCTCTATCTCAATAACTGTTATTTTATCTTACATTTTACCATTAATGAATGCTTTATATGCTAACATAAAGCTACTCATAACACATACATTTAAAAATCTAATCTGACATATAGTACCACAATACAACATCTGTTAATTACACCAACATTATGCTTGTAAAACAGTTTGGACATGTACAAGACATAGTCATAAAGACAGCTAATTCTAAAGCACTCCATATGGTCTTCTGCAGACAGAAATAGCTGACAGGCCCACATGCAACCAGTTCGCAATGCGACATGCGACGCAATGGGTTTACCCTGCATGTCGGGCATCGCCATTCATATTTGGGGAAAGACCAAATTTGCAACATTTCATCATGCAACTTTTCTTCTTGAATATGAGCAGAAATGTGGAAGAGCTATCGGAGCACAGGCAGATTAAGGCCAACAAAGTAACACAAACTCACAACATGCAAGCACACACACGCAAACACACGCATGCACTCGCACGTGTGCACACACACACACACACAGGCAAACACACGCACGCACACACACACACACACACACACACACACACACACACACACCTACAGTAATGCTCCAAAGTCACCATGCAGCCTCAAGAGTATCAAGTCCCAACAGGGAGAACAACCAATCTACCTGATGTCACTTGTCACTTGAGTGTGTGTGTGTGTGTGTGTGAGCGCATGTGCGTGTGTTAGTGTGTGTGTGTGTGTGTGCGTGTGTATGTGTGTGTTTGCGTGTGTGTCTGCGTGTCTGCCTATGCACGTGTGCGTGTGTGTGTGAACGCACACATACGTGTGTTTCACTGTGTCTGGGGGATAGAGTGACGTGGAAACTAATCTCCCTGTCGTTTCCCTCAGGTGACTTTGGAACAATCACTAATCAATCACCTGCATCCATTTGCCTCAAACAGGTGCGCTCGCATGCATCGGGTGCTATTGATAGGAATGGCGGCCTGTACTCATGACACACACAAGTCCATAGCTAGGCAAGCAAAGGCTTGGCACGACACAAAGGATTATGGGAGATCAAATCAGGTGCTATTGATCATCACAACCACATTCCAGCTGCTGTAAGTGTGAGATGTAAATACATTTATTTCCACAAAAGAAATACCATACACTCATTATTATTATTCCTACTACACAATACAAGTATTGTCTGTAATCATGCTGTTAACTACCTAAAACCAATGCTTTCAGGCCCATGAGGCATTAACAGCATGGAAGGAACAAGATTTAGCACCAAGTCCAGAATTAGTAATGCCCGTAAGACCTACTACAACCAATATCTAGCTAGTTGTTTTTAATACACAGATTTTTGCCCTTTTCCTCAAATTAGAACATGCAAGATTTGCTGGACAATTGACAAAATTATAACCATTAATGGCATGCTGGCTGAAACTGTGGAGCCCTATGGCTACTCTGTGCAAAACATATGTATGGTCCAGATACCAACCTAATAGGTAAAAGCCATAAATCATTTCTAAAATTATTACGCTTCCTCACCCAGCAAGTACTCCCTCTGGCAATCGCTGCAAATAAGAATGCATTCTTAGTCAACTTGTCTGCATTTTGGTCTCAGTCAGTTTGTTATGTAAGAGGCCGCAGGGAGCCTTTCTGCTCGAAGAGCTGCAATCATGCCCTTAGCCAGCCACCTGACAATCACATAACTTAGATGGCTTATTTATACGTGGCAAAAGCCGCCGAGACTCAAATCAAATAAACGCGTGGAGGGTTGTGCTTTAATAGCAACAGGGTGTAAACATGCCGCCGAAAAGCACATCGCAGCTGCAAAGTGAATAACACGGAAAAGAGGTATCCTTTATAGGGGACACCAACATTATTTATTTCCCAACAAGAGCTTTTTCATTGCAATGTATTTATACTGACAGGTGCTGGAATATTCTTTATTCAGCCGTCTAGACCCCATCAGTCTAACCACGTGTCCACCTATTTCTCATCCCATTACTGTATATGTAAAAGTTTATGGTGGTTAAGGTTAAGTGTGTAAGAGGGTTCTGTAAGGTCCGTTGAGTTTACATGTTACGACGTTTCTCCCATTTCATCCCCTACTCCAATCCGTCCATCGCTTCTCTTGATGACAGGGATTGTCAGAGTATATATATACATATATACACTGTATATTTAATAAAGGTTCAAATAGTTACCAGTGCAGAAGGGCATCGGGGCGCTCCACATTCCAGTTAGCTGACAGGTTCGGGATGATTCTCCTTTAAGCTGTCTTCCTCCCAGACAGGAGTACCGGACTGTCGAGCCGAACGTAAACTTTTCCCCACTCAGCACACCGTTAGGGGGAGAGCCCGGGTGACCACAGTCAACAACTGGGGAGACACAGAGGCACGTACGGTGCATTGATGGCGGACGAGAACGTTGGCATGGGGATATAAACTCCCCTCTGACACTACTAGAGCAGCTGTTTAAAGGCACACTCCTCAATGGCATTGTAGCGAAACCAAGATGTCCTCCTCGTTACCGTTTGAAATGCTACAGTGTTCGGGGAGAGGTAGAGAGATGTGTGCACCTAGGAAAACCATATGAGGAGGAGATATTTCTCAGCTCAGGTGCATGCCAGCTCGAGTTTTAAACTAAAGTATACAGTGTGGCTGGCTTCTACCACAAAAGCAAGCCCAGACATAAATAGCGTAATGTAAGAAATTAAGAAATGTTTTATGGGCACCCCACAAAGACTATTACTGACAACAACAGACAACGCTGCTGCTCACCTATGCACTCAGGAAGGGGCTTGTCCCATTGTCCCGTGGGTTGGCAGGTCAGCACAGGAGAGCCAAACAGGTAATATCCTGGGTTGCAGTCGTAGAAGACCACAGTACCAAATGTAAAGTTCCCATGTTCTATTTTACTCTGCCGGATGGAATTGGCTGGAATGCCTGGATCAGAACAATTCACCACTGCTCACACAGGGACACGTGGGGTTGGGGAGATAGTTTCACACACACAGACACACACACACACAAGGAGGCAGATGGAGAGATATGTGTTATTTGATATGAACTAGAGATTGTCATTTCTTCAGAGTTACTCAGTGCATCACATTGATATTATGGCTACAGGTCGACTACACATAAGATTATGCACATTAGATCATTTGGGGATTCAGAGCTGGAAGGAGAAAACACAAACAAATGTGAGAAGGTCTAGGTTTGGATGAACTATGGTTCCTGGATCCAGCCCGCTGCATCACCAACAGTATTTTGTATTTTTGCTTGTTAACCACACGCTTCATTTTGAACTTTTGAATGATTCACAAGAACCCCAATTGATTTAGCACGCTAATTGGATGTGTACTTGGGCTGGGCAGTGTTAGGTGCACACTGCAATACTTGAGTAAAATAACCTCTGCTACTATGAATTGATTAGCCAACACACAACCGTCTAGGCTAAAGATGTTAAAATTAGACTGGATCCAGGTGAATTAAACCTGTGCTGTGTGAAGTTTGTAATGAGCGGTTTTGCCACTATAGAAATTAATTTGGTCTGATGGGAAAAGTGTCTGGAAATCCTGGTTCCCATAGGTAAATGACATGACTTTCATTGAGCACTGATTATGCTAAAGCTGCAGGAGGAACATATCTTTATTATACTGTAGGTATTTAGGGGACAATAGAGTGTCCGACAGTGTAATATTCTCCCTATCAAGACAGGACATGAAGACAGCGATCAAGTGCTGTCTATAACCAAAGGTCAAATTTGAACATAACATCTATGGTTCATGTACAGTAGAAGGCAATCCCAGAATCCCCTTCAACGAATGCCAAACAGAAGAGTGAAAACAGTTTCAGGGGGAAGAAAAAACTGCCGTGCAGTTGATTTAATTTTTTTTCAGCTAAATGGTCCACTAATTGAGGTTTATGAAAACATTTCAGGCGAGAAATGGGCAACGCATTTGCAGAGTCCCAATTAATATTTAATCTGCAACTAGTTTATAGTTTGCTCGAGCTTGGCAAACCTTTGATGAAGTCGCTAGGATCTCACACAGTGCTTTTCTAAAGTCAACATCCTACTGTATGCAGTCATCTGCAAACTACTGCCTTCAAAAGATACTGACTTCTCAGGCAGCAGGCAGGGAGGCAGCTACCTTCTGTTTTGGACAGAGACTCTTGACATCACAGCAACAGTGCAGGCAAAAGTCAAATCATATTATGGTTGCTACTGTAGCAAATTGAAAGGTGTTATGGTTGCTAGCAAAGAGAAGAGTGGAGGTCAGTATGAGTTGGAGCTGGTTAAGGAAGTACTGTATATGGGTAAAGTAAGACTGGAGTTAAGATGGTGTTTATGGTTGGGGATTAACAAGGTTAGGGGTGAACAGACTTAACTTTTCTCCCCACCTTTACATGTTGGAGGCGGGTTGCTCCACTGTCGGTTGGCCTGACACTGAGCACGTGAGGGCCCCTCCATTTCATAGCCGCGGTTGCAGACGAAGCTGACCGCATCGTTGAGGTTGAAACCATTTCCCACCGTACGACCATATATGGGACTTCCTGGGTGGCCGCAACTAATGGCTGTAGGGCATAAGAGGGAGGGGTGACTTGCTTATAATACTAACCAACTGTAAAATGTTTAAATCATATTTTTAAAATTTGTGATTTTTTTTTGTAATAAAACAGATTTACTGACGTTAAAACCAAAACGTTAAAAAGAGGGTACGGTTCACCAGACAAGGAATAGAGAGGCGTTTTAGGGTAAAGCAGGCGTAAGAGCAGAGTAAATGAAAAGCAAGAGTAAATGAGGACATTAGTGGCCTGAAGGTGAGAAGGAAAATTAGACAGAAGAAAAGAGTGGAAAGGAGAAAAGGAGGAGATGGATAGGGTGGGGGAAAGGTCTTTCTTTAGCTCATCTGAGAGAATGAGAAGAGCTTGTTTGTTTGTTTGTTTGTTTGTCTAAGTTACAAATTTATCAGTGTCAGTGTATCCTGGGGGTTCAGACCCACAACACTTGTACACGGGCTCGCACACACACACATGCACGCGCACACACACATATACACGCACACACACACGCACACACACGCACACATGCCGTCTATTTCACAATCCTGTGTTCGAGTCTCTAAACAAGAGCCTCTCATCTCCATAATTGCGGTATAATTTGGTTCTGAAATGATTTCCCTCAATAACTATTGCATGAATAACCTCAATAACAACAGCAGTGAGGAAATGCGCCCGGTGGCACGCACACGCAGAGACCGCATGCACCCACCTACACCAAGTTACCGCTTTTCTTTTATGTTTTCCTGGTAACTGCCAAACACTGGTCATGAAATACAATATTCCCTCCCCTTGGGTCCCGTCTATCCATTGCTTAGGGAGAGTAAATCATTAAGTCTCGGAGCACAGTTTTTAAACTATTTCTTGTCTTTCTCAGAGACGGCCCTGGTTGTAAGCTAGGGGGGGTACCAGTATGGTTCAGAGCCAAGGTGTTGCCTTAAAAACAAACAAATAAATACACATTTACACTCTTCAGCAAGTGGCCAATTTTGGAGATTGTCCACAGTAGTCTGGCCATGTCAAAGCCTGGGGGGTTGTGTCAGCCATGGACACAGCTATTTATCTCTCCCAGCCTATGCCTGGCCTTTCATGCCCACTGACCCATTCCACAGAGCCGTTGTGCCAATCCTCCAGACTATTGTCTCCACTCTACCAGAGAAAATGTTTTCTCCAAGTGTGAAAGCCATGATGGCCCTTATATTATGACATCCATTATCTATGAAGAGTTTTGTTTTTGTTTTGTTCACTGGAACAGTCTAAACTTGTACTGTAATAACTTGTACTTGTCATCAGATATAGTAAAAATTTGATATAGTTTAAGCATATCTACAGTACGCTAGACACTTTTCTGCGTGATATGTGCATATTGTTTATGTGCGTGTCTGTGGTAAAGTGCTGTGGGTGTATATTAGCGTTAGAAACTGTGCTTGTGTGCGTCTTACGTATACAGACGGGCAGCTGTCCGGACCACTGGTTGTCTTGGAGACATATTCGGACTGATGAGCCAATCAGTCGAAAGCCAGGCAGACACTGATATACGACTGTATCCCGGTAACCGAAGTTCTCCCCAATTACCTGGCCGTTCACAATGCCTTCTGGGATACCACAGTGGCCAGCTGAAGAATACACAAACAAATAGTGCAACTTTTAGTATCTTAATCAAAGCTACATTGTTTGTTAAGAACTTTAAACTTTCCAAAAGAATCAATACATACATACATACAGGTACAGTGCATCCTCTATACAGTATGCATGTTTGGTATATGTATTTTGTAGCTAGTTTGAGGCTTGGAATGCTTCTGAATAGAGGCTTTTACATCGCTCTGCTGAAGCTAGGCTACACAGAACGTGTTTAACTGTGCTGCCATTATTTCTATCTCGGTACCTAAACATCGCGTTTCAGTTCCACTCCACAGCCCGGATGACAGACACTCTCTGACAGCTGACCCCACCAACATGAAACCAGCTTCACAGGTGAAGATGGCCGTTGCGCCAAAGCTGGTCTGGGTCCCGATCTTTTTCCCACTGGGGGGAGCCGGTAGTTCACCACAGGAGATTACTACAACAGAATAACACACATTCACTAGTATTACATTTTCATAAAACATAAACATGGAAACTTAAACAAGTAAGAAACTTAAAGTCACGTCATGCTTCCACTGTACAGTACGTACAAAATCGATAAAAACATTTAAATAAATAAAAACTCACTCTGGCAGTGTGGCCGTTCGTTCTTCCAGCTCCACACGCCATTGGGCAGGCACTGGATGTGGGCGGGGCCTAGCCGGTAGTAGCCTGGGTCACAGGTGAAAACGATGCGAGTTCGGTACTCGTAGTGGGAGCCGTTCACAATCCTCCAGCGCCCGTGTTCCAGGGAAAAGGATCCAATACTGGGACACACTACCACTGGAGAGAGCGAGAGAGATAGGCCGAGAGACCCTGAGCGTATACAGATAACGTACTACATGACACACACACCGCAATTAAAAGCCAATGTGGTGACGCTGCTGATGCTGTGCAGCATCAGCTCTCCCACATTGTTTGCCACACTGACCAGAACAGCGCGGTATCTTGTTGTGGTTGCTCCATGTTCCGTCAGGCTGACACACAGCTGAAGTCAGTTCTTTGCTGGAGAGTCTGTACCCGTCGCTGCAAAAGTAGGAGACCCGCGTTCCCACGGAATAGTCAGCTGTCAAGACGCCGCCGTTTACCGGAGCCTTGGGCGGCCCGCAAGACACGGCTAAGGCAGGCAGGGAGAGACACACACACACGGAGGCTTAAGTTAATTATAGCGCAGCAGTCTGGCGCTTGAACCTCAGTGTTGGGGCCCTCCTGGGGACCCAGGACCATCAACGCAACACACAGCTGATGCGTAAACAGAAGGCTGGATGGCAGCGCCTGTCTGGGTGCATTTCATGCGTCTGAGTGTGTTACTTGACAGTTTGGTCCTGACGGAAAACAGTGTTTGCGTCATGCTAAACTGTTCCCATCTATAAACCAACCAAATGATAAATGTGATCAGAAATCATAACACCAGACTATTTGCTTCACACTCACACTCCTTACGTTTGTAGCCATTAGCAGGCTATGCACTGTACATGCTAAAAATCCCACTGAGACACACAGGGTATTTTTGGGTGTCAAGTCTGATAGAATAATACTGTACTTGACATATGCCAGCAGAATCCATGATAGAAGAGTGAGCGAGTGTCAAGAGGTTAACACTGTGATTGAGTGTAGCCTACTTTTGACACAATCGCTTTAGAAATAAATGAAATAGTCTGAGGTGAAAGGTGCAACAACAACACAGGCGTTTCAGCAAGTCATCGCACCCCACGGAGTGTGATGCAATGCATGGAAACTTGGGCATGCGTTTCATGCTACCACTTTTGGAAAAAGTAAAGTTCCAAACTTTACTACGCTCACCCTGACAGGCCGGCACGGGTGAGTTCCAGGCATGGTAGCCGAGTGGCGTGCGCCGGCACGCCGCCGTGGCGTTGCCGAGGAGGCGGTACCCGCGGTCGCAGGCCCACCGCACCACGCTGTTAACATGGCCTCCGGTCTGGGAGGATATTGAGCCGTGAAGTGGAGAGTCTGGAGTGGAGCAATACAAGGCTGCAGGGGAAGGAAGGAGCTAAATAAGACACCTTCTAGAATACCTAACAGCACAGCGGGCTTGCTACAGTAAAGCAGGAGCTATGAAATTAATGAAATGAAATGAATTAGAACAGCACTGTGTTTAGTGATACGGCTTGCCAGCCAACAAGCTGGACATTCCATCGAGTCCAAAACAATGTTGACCGTATCAAACTCAACAGATGGCTATGAATTCTATGGTAACTGCATGAATGCATTAAAATTTAAATGAGGCAATGACCAATTAATGCAGCCAAGCTTTCAATGTGCGTTTAAGGCCACGATGAAGATGCAAATCAACTGAATGAAATGAGTTATTGACATGTGTGTCACGTTAGCCAGTCAATCATCCTTTATGTTGTCATTAAATATTGCTACATCAAGATAAACCTCAGACTAGATTGTGGAGAACAGCAGTATACTGTAGTGGAAAGAAACCAAAAAAATAAACTGGCAGAACCAGGATCATTCTTTGCTCGTCTAGGTAATGGCGGCAACATTTTTTTCCACGCCAGGTGTTGAGTGCTTTGCGTTCCTTTCACGCGGGGCGCTGAGCGTTTTTTTTTTCCTCGTTTAAATTGTTTTAACTTGGTTGAAGCACCGAGCCCATCACTGTCACACTCTGACGAAGGTAATAGCCGAAACCCGTTGGTGTCCTTGCCTATACATTAAAGCCTTATTTATTTCAATAACTCCGCTTGAGTGCCTTGTTTTTTGAAGTTGCATTGCCACTCCTCATAGTGGTTTTCTGCGCCTTCATTTTTTTGACCATCACTGTCACTGTTTACCTGTCCGCCCAAACACAGCGGCGAAAGAGCGGAAACAAATGCGCAACCGTCACATCCTACTTGTTTTACTATCAAATCCTAGAAATTGATAGCCATCTGTAAACTACGAGATGGCATCCTCAGACTATCACAATACTAACACGAAAAATAATGTATAGACTAGGAATATAGTTAAAATAATAATATTCATTGATAACACAATCTAGCCTGTATATTTGCAACATAGATTATCCACAGAGATTCTGTATCATAGCAACCAAAGCGCCTCTGCTGAAAAATAACCCCCGCTGCGCTTACAAAAGCATTCCCTAGCGCTGCCAGTTGGGTTTTTCAGCAGAGAGCCTGGAATCTTCAGCTGAGAAAAACGGTTCTTTGTTGGACATGGGGCCTTAAAGCATTTAGCAGACACTTCTATCCACTATCAGGACTTACAGTAGGCCCTGATCAAACAGAGACACGTTGTCAGAAACGTGTCGTTACAGCGAGCCTGGCATGCGCTATTCTCTTGTGTCGGTTCTCTAGCATTTTTTTTTTGACAGACATGAAAGTTCAAATATTCTCCACTTCACAGCGCCAGGTGCGACGTCACACTGCTCGTCAATGTCACACTTGACACAAGCAGCCAATCTCTGTGCGATCGGCGGCCTTATCAAAGCGCTTTTTAAGAGGCCACGCCTCTCTGTGTGATGGGAGCCTTAAGCGTTATGATTTCGTCATGGTCTCAATTTTATACAATGTTTTGAATTGAGTAATATCATTGGCATTACTTACACGTGTACTATATGTCACGCTTAGAGAAGTTGTCTGTCAAAAAGACAGCATTATTCTTCTAATGTAACACTAGTTAGTTTGAGCTATTCATGAGTCTCAAACAGTGTACAAGGTTTGCATTAATCACACTGACCAAACAGTATAAGTGAGAGAGTTTACTTTCCAGTAGAACTAATCTGTTTTTGTTACAGCATATGATTTATTGCAGTCGTGGGTGGGAACTAAAGGTTAGAAGGACACCAAGGAGATAAGAGTCTGGTTTTCGGGTCCAGGAAAATACGGGTAAGGAAAGGTGAGTAGGTAACACTCTCCTCTGCCACAATACGTACTGTCAATGTGCCTTTGAAACAGTGCACTTAACCTCCCATTGTCCCTATAGAAGTGTTTAATGCCCCAACAAGAGTTGTCATTGAGCTGGACCTAACTAAAAGGCATGAACATGGCTGAATGTAAGGTGAGGTCTTGCTGAAAAGAGCATATAGAAGTTAAACCGAAGCACACAGAATAGTTTAGTGAACTGTCGTTGAGAGACAGACAGAATTCGGCAACATAGCACCCACACAGAAAAAGAGTAAGAGTACTGTAAATATATGTTTTTAAACAGTTTATCCCAGTCAATATTTTAAATTTTGTTACTAACATTGGTATGTATACCTTTACCTAAGGAAAAAAATGATTGTGACTCCTGGAAATAAAAATATCCACTGCTTCGTTAAGTTGTGAAAAAACGGAATGCTAAATCTCCAAATATGCCTCTTTCTGTCTGTCTCACTGCGTCCTCTTACTTCCATGCATTAGAATAGTATAAAGTAGTAAGTAGTAAGATAAAGTTGGGATACATACTTTGGTACTCACCAACATAGCGGATTCTGAAGCCTCTTTTATTGGTGCCATGGTCCGAAGACCAGCGAACCAGGAACTGGTGACCAGAGGTAGTGAGATTGAAGGGAGTGGGTAGGTCACCGCTCAACGTTGCTAGAGTAGGACTGTTGGATGTGGGACCTGAGAGAGAACACACAGAGAGGAAGATAGGAAGGTGCTTGCTGAATACAAAATATCATAGCTATTCAGACGTTGTTTTTTTACTTTGTGATACTGAACTTTAGCAAACCCTTGCCTCAATGAATTATTCACTTTGAATGCTGCATTTTATCGAACCAAATATGTTTTTATATATTTATTTTTGGCTCCGTTGTTTCTCCATTCTCTCTACAATACTGGTTGCAGCGCTGTGGGATGACGAGAGCAAGAATGTGAAAACACATTTCACTTTAAAAGATTTGGGAAACAAGGGAACCTAATAGAGGTATGAAAAACAGATAAGTGTGTTTATTTAAATACAGCGACCAATTGTACTATTTAATTCAAAATGTCAGAGCGCGGACTAAAAAGCTAAAGTTACGTTGATGTTGACTTATTATTCGTTATACCATCAAATATCTCCAACACGTCAAACTCCCTCTCAGTATGGAATGTTTCAAAGGTAATGGTGACGTTGTATCCTTTCTCCACTGTGACACTCCAGGAGCACATCTGAAGGTTAGGGTAGCTGTCTGGCCAACCAGGGCTCAGGATAACACCTGACGAATCATAGCGCACATCATGGGCGGGGCATTGGACTGGAGAAAGAACATCAGGAGAGTGTTGGATTATTATTATTATTATTATTATTATTGATAACATTAGTAGTAGTACAATGTTACTGGCAATTTAAAATCAGCACCAGTGTTTTTATGTTCAAACACACAGACACACACACCTTGGCATACTGGAGGCGGTCCATCCATTTGTAATCTATCTCCAAGGCGACAGGTCAGAATCTCGCTGCCAACCAACGAAAAGCCGGGATGGCACCGGTACCTGATAATATCGCCTAGAGGGGCAGAGTCGCGTTCAGAGAACATTTGGTACCACAGCCAAAACCATTGTGGACACAATGTTATATGATAGTATCTAACAACGTTAAATCCTTACACTACAAGCCACTGCTTGTGGTTTGTATACACTTTACATTACATGTGCACAGTGGACACGATACATTAGCATTTCAATACAAGGTTCTTACTACTGGTGGCAGGAAGCATAACGTGTTATTGAATGCCACAATTCTAAATATGACTGCTGGGCTTAATCAGCACATGGTGAACTAGCTGTTGTCAGGTGTGCTCTGGTCTGTTATTCTAAGCAGGGCCATCTCTTTACATGAATATAGTATAACATACCCATCTCCAGTTCACCGTCTTCTATCAGCATGTCAGCATTAGCCACCTCTGGAGGAGGCTGGCAAACTCTCAATTGGTAAGCTAGGAGTAGACAGCAGGGGAGAATAGCGTGAGTCAAATTACATTTATATGTAATGTACTGTATGTTTCATTAAAGGGATCCTCTACAAAAGACCATCTACAACTGTGAAACTAAAGGTTCTAAATGTGCTGTATTTCTTATGTGCTTTAAGCTGACTGATTCACTTCACATTTGTGTTTATAGTGGCATGACAGGGCAATCACATTCAACAATTGCAGTAACCCATTTTCAAACTGTAGGTGGTGCTATTAAAGGTGGGATCCTCTTTAAAAACGGTTTACTGTATGTAAAGCACAGTCAGAATCTCAGTGGAACTACAAAACAAATGATTTTTATTTATCTGAATAAATGAGCTGCTGTTGAAAGTCTCAAAGGAACTTGCCAACAATATCTTTTCTGCAACATTGCTAAATCTAACAAGCTGAGCGCCACACATTAGCGACTAAGCCAGTATTTATCTGCAGCTGTAATAATATCCCCTGCAGCGGCACCACAGAAGCTTTAGCAAATCAAACAGTCACGTTATATAACCTGTTTTTCTATTTACTTCTTTTAATCTTTTTACTTGCTATTTATCGTCAATTTTTAAGTTCAGATGCTCAGGTCAGCCGAGTGTGGAGTCAAAAGGAGACCGACCTGATAGCACTCTGCCTTGAATCATAAATAGAAACAGACTTCACAGCCACTGAGCAGCATTCTGTAATCAATATTACTGCATGACCATAGATCACTCACTAACTGAGAGAGAGATGGGGTGTGTGTGTGTCTCTGTGTGTGCGTGCGTGTGGGGGGGACAAAAATATAGGCAGACAGAGTGCGGCTTTGCATAGAGACGGGGCTGAAGGCTATAAGTCAGGATTAAATTGACTATGACAATGAGACCTGCCAATAATATCGGGTGCTATCATGCATATCAAAGCCCTGCGGTGTGTCTGTCTGTGCGCATCTATGTGCACGTGTGTGAATACCGGTGCTTGTGTGCACACCTATCTGTGTGTGTGTATGTGTGTGTGTGTGCGTGTGAGAAGCGGATCAGTGTGAGCAGTCATTGATCTCACTAAGCTGTTGTACAAAGTTCTACATTCACATCACATTAGCTTTAGAGGCTAATGTCACGTCAACCATCCATCCAAATGAATGTTATTGTAGCTGTCCTAAGTGAAAGCCATTCTCTGGGGTCATAAAAACTCAAAATAACCATTTAAACCCAAAATAAGAAACACAAAACAACTGCAAACGAAAAGCTTTGCTTTCACACACTGAGAAAACATTAAAAAAAATTGTGTCATAGAATTATGGTGCCTTCTTTCAACAGGATAAACAAAAAGAAAGACACAGAAAGAAGGTTTTACATTATACAAAGATAGATCTTCATATTTTTCAGTGGGTGAAAACAACAGAATGTGCTGTGTTTGAAATGAAAGGAAAACATATAGACTTCTGTATGTGTGTGGGAGCACATGTGTTTGTGTGTTCCTAAAGAATATTCTGCATGTCCATAGAGACAATGAACATCTGTAAGCTTACAATAATAACTAAACTATTGTTCATAATATCAACAAAGACATGTATATGAATTTAAATAGCAGTATGCATCAAGTTTAGTGACAGTGAAATAAAGTCAGTGAGTTGTTTCTGAATTAACTGAATTGTAACTATTTAAACTGACTTCTAATGCCTGCGTGTATTGAGTGCTTCAAGTGCTCAAGTGAATGTTATCCTTACATCTATCTAATATTATATACACTTTTTAACTACATACTGTATGTGAGCTAAAATATAAACTTTTGATAGTAGGCTTTTGTGTGACTAACAGTATATTTTGCCATCTAGTGGAGTTGACACAGCAGTGTTAATGTTGACTATGATGGGTAGGTATAATTAATCTTCTCATCAGATTAAAATGATTTACTAAAATATAATAGAACATAATTAAGTATACATAAATAAATAACTTAATTACATAATTAAATACCAAAAATACATAAAATACAAAAATGCTTTGAATGAATTTATTAATTAATATATACGTTATTATAAATATATATAAAAATTATAATAACACATTACCAACAACAAGGTCACCTTTAAGCTAATGCAGTGCCTTGACTTCAGAACAGAATCACTAACACATGACAGCTAAACAAAGTATCTAACTCCAGAAGATGAAAAGGCTAAGTCACAGCCACCCACGCAGACCCTGTTGATGCTGATTGGGGGGCTTGATCAGCACAGCGTTGGACACTGATGTGACAAGTGTCCAATACCTTTACTGCCTCTCCCACACTTAGCAGATCGAAACTCCCTGTGCCACCACAAACTACTGACAACAATATTATAGTCTAACCGTACTACCTCGGGTCACAACGAGTCCAGGGCGAGGCTTAATGAGAAGGGCGTTAGTCACAGTGCAAAGTAAAGCCCCCTCCCTCTCCAACATTACGGGTCGATATGGGCCGCGAGCTGGCTACTGTCAGTAATAGTATAGCCTTACCATGGTAACTGAGGACAAAGAAGCCGGCTCCAGAGAAGTCAGAGTGGAACTTGAGCAGGATGATGTTGGACATCGAGTAGACCGATTCCAGCGCCGTGTTACCGCTAAACTGACCGATTTGAGGCGACGACTGATCTGGGCCGTCCCTAAGAGAGACCAACGACACACACACAGTCAAACAGTAATAAGATATACAGTAGCAGATTATGGTGTAAATCAACAGTTGCTTGTAAAAATTATTACATGGACTTATAGAAACACAGAACCGTTTCGATCAGCAGTCAGACTTTAATAATGAACACCTACAGTATATCCACGAAGAGGAGGGCCTCATTGGCCATTCATCTGAGTGTCGCAGGCCCATTAACAGTAGAGAAGCAAGAAATAACAAGCATGCACTTCAAGTCTATACAGTACAGAGCAACCGAACAGACGTTAAAGAGAATCAAACTAGTGTCTCTGAAGCGAGACACTAGTCTAGACGGTAGTCTTTAAAACCACTGCACCAGAGACAGGAACTCATTTTGAATACACAAGGGAGTTGGATTATTGTCTTGTGCGCACTTTAGTTTTAAAACATCACAGAGATAATTCATGTTTGAGAAAGGCAGCACAGCATGTAAATCAAACACGCAAGACTACTAAGCACACATACATTCTAGCAGTCGATAAAGGTCTGACTCAAATTCAATTTCCCCTGAAAACATTGACTAAGGGTGATTGAATATGAAACTAATATGCCTTCCTTACTTAATCTTATCTTGAGGAGATAGACATTCTAGTTTGTATTTTAAGTGTTGTTTTAAATGACAGACAAATATGTGATAAACGTTAATGGCATTTTAGGGCACCTTAAACTTATTAAGGAAAATACAGTATCAAGATCCAACACTGCTATGGCAACCAGGCACAGCAAGAGACCCGTCACTGTACGGGTTATTCCAGGGAGGTGTCACAGGCACATTCTAGCTATTATGACATCCCCACCAGCTGTCATAACAGTATTAACCAATAGCAGGGTCATGATCACTAATTACAGTGGATCACTATGAAGCCAGGTAAAATGGCTATTTCCTACTGCTAATTGTCCCGCAATGAGACCAATTAGACCCTAGCAGATATCAAATTAAATGAAAAGTTTTAGCCCATTGCCGTGAAGTTAAGTGAAATGTCTATTTCCTGCTTTTGCTCCTTCGAGGATGAGACCAATTATAGCCCAGTTGACATGGCAGGTTATCTAAAGATGTAATCTTCAAGCTCCTTCCTAAAGTCCTGTTGTCAACTAGTCGCTTTAAACTTCCTGTTATTGCAGTCGCCAGCACAAGACAGCTATCATTAACATTATCAATAAACAAACCGGCTGTGTCTTTAAAACACATCCAATCCTTAATTACTTACTGTGCATATATAGAGAAAGTGAGAGCAAGTTCTGGCATGGAATGTAAACAGCCCTATATATGATAATCATTATGTGGCTATAAAATTAAATATAATTATTCCCTCCCAGTATGAGGCCAATTAGCAGCCGGCTGTCAGGCTGGCTTCTATTGGGCTAAGGGTAGGCCGCTGAGAAAATCACACCTTTGCCATGAAATACTGCCATTTCCACAGGGAGACGGCCTCGTATTCTGCACGTGACCGCCATTTTCTTTGTGTGTGAGTGTGTTAGAGAGAGCGAGACAGAGAGAGAGAGAGAGAGAGAGAGAGAGAGAGAGAGAGAGGGGGGGGGATAGAGAGAGAGAGAGTGTGAGAGGGGGAGAGAGAGAGAGAGAGAGAGGGAGGGATGGTGTGCAAGTCTCTGTGTCTGCGTGTTGCTTTTGGCCTTTCGGCGGCAGTTCCACAGCGGGTCCAATTTTCCAAATGCGGGTTTGGTGGGGCGCATGTTGTCTCCTGCTGGGGGGCTTGTTGCGTGAGCCATTCACTACATCCACTGTGGGTAGGTGACACATGGCAGACCTGCATACCAGTGTAAGGGGAGGCAGAGGGACTGCTCAACACACAGTCAACCAAGTTGCCAGGTACGTACGGCGACAGGACACTGTAGTCTTGAATGACAGCCACATATGGTATCAGCGCCACTATTCAATTCTACAGGTGTTGCTAGGAAACTGGTTATTATCCCGCGTATGTGCGGCTCCCTGGGGACGTCCTGGGGGGAACAGATAACTCAAGCAGTGGTAGCCATCGATTGTCAGGCATTGCACTTTATTTATTTGATTTGTTTTAACCTTGCGAGACCCTCACGATGGCCGCTCTCTGCTCTGCTCCGCATGTCAGTCTAGGAACACTCAGAACTGCTCTGTGCCCAGTCGGAGAACCAGCGGATCAATCAGTATCCATGTGGGTACTTCCATTGGTGCCAACAGCAATTAAGTGCCCGTGTTTGTAAATCACTCCCCAAGTGGTTCCTGCCCTGATTGGTTGAAGGAGGTCAAATTGTCCTGCCAGCGCTTGTGTTGTGAAAATCATCGCCGCGTTTCCAGTCTTGATTACCGAAACGGTCCAATCACGTGCTACCGACTCTTCCTGACATCTATTTGACGCAGTATTCCAAACAGTGTAGAATACAGAGTTCCCAGACTGCTGTCCAGAACGGATGTCTCATTGTGCTTGTGAAGATCAGGATGGTCTGCCAGGTTAGAAGAGACAAAGTGACAAAGCTGGCATAAAGGCAGGCTAGTAGCAACAGTAAATGTTCTCAAAGATCTAAAAATACAGAGTTTACCTGGAACTATCTGCGCAGAAAAGGAGTTTGCACTAAATGTGTCAGCATTACAAATGATTTTTAGAATGCTATTGTTGCTTATTTATAGTAGAAACACATTCACAGGGATACCATTGGTGGATGACATTCAGTCCTGATTATACCCTGCACATGATACATGAGCTGCTCAAGTTTCAGCTCATTCAATTACTATTTTATGTTTCTACAGTTGTCAGTAAAGCCATTGGTAAATACTTTTCTAAAACTGTGATATGCACTAGGTTCAATGTAGTCCTGTTTGTGACTTGTACTGGGTACAAATGATAAATCAGCGTTGGTGATACGTTGCAACCTATACATTCTCAAAAGGCAACATTGTTTGTTTAAACTACAAACATTTTTTTCATTTGATAAGCTTATTGAGCTCGCCAAAGTTTGACCTGACCTAAGACTTAATAACACATATTTGGAACAAAGCACTGTATAAACTTTCACCTAGTGTACATGTGGCCTGTCCCTGTTCATAAATTACTACCATACCTTCTTCCTAAATGTAACGTGCTCATTGCTGCCTCCTTTGGCCTTTTGACCTGTTCAGTTCAGCATGTTGATTCATTCCAGCTGTCCAACTATGAGCACATACTGTATCTACTGTAAGTACAAAGGCCTAAGAGGACATGTAGAATGGAGCAGTGGTCAGGTAATACCTAATGTAATACCTTACAATACTAGTCATTTGCTGGAACATCTTCTGCGCTAATTTAGCCTGCCCGCACCCCCTCCCCCCAACACCATATAAGGAATACTTTTTTCATCAGTGAAGTCAAAAAGCGTCTGGCGAGGCACAGATGTAATATATGGAAAAGGTCTTGTAGCAATCAAAGAAAGCAGTAATAGCGAATAAAATAAAAACAGCCCCACAGAACGGGCTAGTCTAAAAATATATTCAGGCTCTCTGCTACAGCTAATACCAGACACACAGCCCAGACACCCTGGCCTACGAGTACCTGCATTGACAAAATGTCTGCCACCGCTGATGGCGGCCTGTACTGTAATGAAGAGAACCTGGAGCCGGGCCGAGGTAAGGAGACCCGGTGAAACAGAGATAGAATTATGAGAGGAGGAGGAGGAGGAGGAGGTGGAGGTGGAGGAGAGGCAACAATGAGAAGAATGAGGAGGCTGGTCTGTGGAACTAACTTTATATTAAAGGTGAAGGCCGGTGTAGTCATGGTAACTGCCACAGGAGTTCAGCCAATTAGTGGTCAGAGCTGAGCTAAAGGTTAAGAAAAAGTGCAATATCCAGAGAGAACGCGCGCGCGCGCGTGTGTGCACCCACGTTTGCATGTTTGTTTAATTGAATTTGGGGGGAAAATTTTAAATTAGAATTTCAAAGTAGGAACAAATTGATATTGCTGTTATTATTGGTATATATTTGTCTTTGGAGACTCTTGAATGCATTCATATATATTTTATTATTATTACGATTATTTGTAAGTGTGAACCACTTACAGTACAAGTAATACATATATAGTAGTATACATATATAATAGTGCAATACATGAACAATACGTACCAGACAGTTATGTAGTCATATATGGCCTCGGTGCTCAACACAGTGAAGTTGATGTAGATTCCATGTCCAGGTGGAACTCTTACACTCCACACACAATCCTGGAAGTTTGGGTATTCCTCAGGGTGGCCAGGGGAGTAGATGGTTCCATTTAAAGATGTGATGTTTCCACCACACAGAGCTGAAAGACACAACATGGACACGCTCAAGTAATTATCTCGGCCATAGCCATTGCCATTCAGGTAAGTGCATGCCATGAATGTTTCGACACTTGCTTGCATGTCCAAACAGTTCATGACCATGATTTACTATGTGTAACGCTGGTAACGCGGCTATGCAGTGAGTGTGCGTGGTGACAGTGCTCGCACCTTCACACCGCGGCAAAGGATGGTTCCAGTTTCGACTGATGCCGTGTAAACAGGTGAGCGACGCCTCTCCGATCAGAGAATAGCCCGGAAGACATTCAAATGACACCGTCATCCCCACGCTGAAGTCCGTGCCGATCACGATGCCGTTCCGGAACGGCCGGGGGTCTGGACAACTCTGGAGCTGATAGGCTGGAGAGGTAATGTAACTTTACCTTAACAGGTACGTGTATAAACAGATATAACACCCTGGAAACCCTTTAAGTGGAGAGAGTACACATTTCCTTACCATTGGGGGCAGATTAGCAGATTATATACGACAAATGTTGATCTGTTTGGCATGTTGAGTATTCAACAGCGGAGCGTTTACCTTGATATGTGATGTGGAAGCCTGGTTTGTTCTGGGAGTAGTCGCTGTGAAAAAAGAAGCTAGTCTGGTGGGTGGTGCTAAACAGGGGCTTGGGAAGGAGTGGTCCGCTAAACCTGTCAATCACTGAGCCAGTCTCTAGGGTTCCACTGCGGATCTCCAAGTAATCATGGATTGCTTCAGTGGAGAAGTTTAGAAACTGTAAATGGATACCTGGGGAAATAGCCAAATTGTAAACACAGTCAATTGCATCAATGAGCTAAATATCAATAGACTGATATGAAGAAGACGGCCAGAGGGTCTGGAGGTATACGCTAGCAGTTATATGAAAGAAGTCCCAATGCATACATGTTGAGTGTGCAGATCAATAAATCAGATAAACAGGTAGGCAGACATACACACAGACAGACAGGTGAGTAAATAGACTGATCAATACATTGACAAACAGGCACCAGTCAATCAGCAGCCTTTCACCTTTCTTGCTATGTGTCTCTTACCAAAGCTAGTGGGCAAATTGACTGTCCATGTGCAGTCTAATCCACTGGGGTAGTTGCCCGGGTAACCGGGACTCAGAATCACACCACTTACATCTGTCATGGTACCACCGCACTGGGCTGCAAACACCCACACACACACCACAATCAGATACGGATTAAATGCAGAATTTATCTCATTAAACTTGAGTTACATTTAAAGTATTACAAAAGTATAGCAGAAAATAAAACAGCAATAAACCACTACATGATTCACACACGTTACAGTGTGATATCCATGGACCACTTTATGTATATGATATATATTGATATATTTGTGTATATGTATATACATACCCAGGCATAATGGAACGGGGTAGTTCCATCTTCTGACAGGCCCAGGCATGCACGTGATGTGGGCATTGCCCTACAAATAATACGCAATAAAAAATAAATTAATATACAAAGGCTGCGGCAGTACAATGTTTTTTTCTCGGATAGAGTTACAAAGATAAGCTTTATCTACTGAACAATAGTTTCTACACAGACAAGTAATTCATATTGCACAATATGGAACATTGGAATATTAATGGCGCCATAAGCTTTTATAAAATGAAAAGACTTTTTGGTGCGAATTCAGCAATTACACACTGTGTACGAAGATGTTTGCCCCTCACGTGAGTGTATTGTACAAGTTTTCAACCTTATTTAAGATCATACATATTCTATTGTATTTACACCAAGTCACAATTTTCCTCTCAAATAATTGAGTAGGCCGCCTTTAAGAAATACTAGATACGTATATGTAACAGATATGCAATAAAAAGATTATGCCGGAACGTTGTGAAATCCTCGTCAAATAATGATATCAAATTAGATTGAGTTTTTTATTATACTTTTATTTAATATATACTTTTATTTATATTTACAGATAAATAAATACATGGTTCTATTCCTACCTGAAGAGAGTATCCTTGCTCACAGGAAAACTGCACGACATCACCCACCATATATCTGTCTCCCTGTCTGATTCCATAGTTTGGAGTCTGCGGCTCGGGGCAGGACTCCAGACCGATAGCTGCAGATAAACGTCAGGTAAGGGTGATTACAGCGCGTCAGCCTGCTATCACAGAGAACACGGTACTACAGCGAAGGGGGAACTATACCTGTGTATTCCAGGTGAAAGCCAGCAGCTGAGACACTGATATCTGAGCTAAAGCTGAGATAGATGTTGTTCGACGTGCTATTCAGCAGAGGGGGGATAGTAGTGCCTGAGAACAAGAGATCAGTAAATAAACATATGTTTTTAATTTTCTTCTTCTGATTTCTACTGAGGGCTGGGTGCTGGCCATGTCATGTTCTGTAGCGAGCCAACGCAGGGCTAAGCCAGATATTCTGTTTGGTGGGGACCATCTTGGCCTCTGCTTGTCATAGGGACTGGAGGTGTCAAGATTGGTGGCTAAACACTCTGCTAGCGGAGATAACCATGTGTGACGTGCCGATGTCACACGTGCACCGTGTGAGCAGCACTGTCCTGCAGCAAATGCAGCCCAGGTCTGCCGCCACACACTCTCTGGCCTTTTCCTGGGATGAAAACAAGCTTCAAGTGATGTTGTGGCAGTTGGCTCTACAACTTTATTGACCCATGGACTCACACACAAGTCATCGGGCAATTAAAACCCATTAAAAATTTACAAACTGTCACGGCTCCCTCTGAGTCTCCTCCCCCTCGTGGCTCGGGCAGACTTCGGCGCTCGTCATCACCGAGCTACTAA